>CM042011.1:62293853-62318853 GCA_023525715.1 Cichorium intybus
AGGAAACTTGCAGATTCTTAGTGGTGTTAATACCGTCATCTGGTCATCCAATGTGACGGTCTCTTCCAGGAATATCAATCCCGTGGCAAAGCTTTTAGACAGCGGAAATCTAGTGGTGTGGGATGACAATAGCACCAAAGAAAATCCGATCTGGCAAAGTTTTGACTATCCAGGAAACACTTTGCTACCAGGAATGAAATTAGGAAAGGATTTGATAACAGGAAGAGAGAGGCACTTAACGTCTTGGAAGAGCCCTGATGATCCTTCTATAGGGCGGTATAAAGGCTGGGTAGACACAAACGGATATCCACAGATATTTACAAGTGAAGGTCTAGTACTTTACCACTTCAGGACTGGACCATGGAACGGTCTTGGGTTTAGAGGCCTTCCTGTGGAAGACAACGATCCATTTTACACGGTACAGTTTATTGTTAACCAAATGGAAATATGTTATACGTATAAACTTAGAAGTACAGTTGTTCAGAGGGTTGTGATGACATGGGATGGCATTGGAATGCGGTTAACTTGGATAAAGCGAATCCAACGATGGGTGTCGTATATACATCAAGTGGGTGATACTTGTAGTGGTTACGGAACATGTGGTCCTTATGGAATCTGTAGCTTCAAAAGATCCCCCCCTTGTAGTTGTATGGAAGGTTTTGAACCAAGAGTCCCAGAAGAATGGAATGCTGGAGATTGGTCAAGTGGGTGTCAACGTGAAAAGGCTTTGAAATGTGGGAGTAGTGAGGGCGATCGGTTTAAGATAATTTCAGGAGTGAAATTTCCAGACACACGGCGTTCTTGGTACAACATGACTATGTCCCTTGGTGAATGTAAGATGGCATGCATAATGAATTGCTCTTGTACAGCTTATGCAAATCTAGACATCAGAAATGGGGGAAGTGGATGTTTGTTATGGTTTAATGAGTTGATAGACGTTAGAGAGTATGATGATCGTCAACCACTTTACATAAAAATGGCCACCTCAGGTACACACAATTTATCTATGTATAACTGCGAAAGATCTTGAGAAAGTAATTATTGCGCTTAGCCTCAATTGGAGTATCTTGTCCATACAAAGGATGATGTTTAAATAAGGTTTTATGAAAATTTTAAGTACTCAAACAGTCGCATATTGAAATAACGAAACTAGACAAAAGAAATTAAGTATTGTACATATATTTGGCTTAGAATGGTTTGCACTTTTCCTTCCAATTGTAACATTAATAATAACTGTATTCATTAAGGAAAGGCCAATCCAGCTTCAAAAGGAAGAAAGCAGAACTCACTGTGGTGTTGTCAGTTTCATCATCTGCACTACTTCTGTCCGTGGTAGCATATGTCTTTAGAAAGAAAAAGAAAATGCCTCTAAAGAAAGGACGAGGTTATATCAAACCAGTTTTATTATTTTATTTTATTATTATTTTTTATTAAGTATCATGTATTTAAGAGAAACTAACATGGACACATCTACCATTTTGTAGGTTACTTGGTAGATAGCTTTGATGATCATACCGGTGTTAAGATGGAAAACCTTGACGAACTACCTTTTATTAGCCTACATCAGATTACAAAGGCTACCGATAATTTCAACATTAATAAAAAGATTGGAGAAGGTGGATTTGGTTCGGTCTACAAGGTAACTTATATGCTTTTTAAATTAAGTGTGAAACAGAAAGAGAAGGGTTGTTAACTTTAATAAATCATTTAGGGTGTGTTAGACGACGAACAAGTAGTAGCAGTGAAGCGGCTCTCAGAATCATCGAAACAAGGGGTTGATGAGTTCAAGAATGAATTGAATAGTATTGCAAAACTTCAACATCGGAATCTTGTGAAGCTTCTTGGATACTGCATTCATGGAAATGAAATGATTTTGATTTATGAGTATATGGTTAACGGAAGCTTGGACTCACTTCTATTTGGTTTGACTCTCTCTCTCTCTCTCTCTCTCTCTCTCTCTCTCTCTCTCTCTCTTTGTTGTAATGAATATAGCGACATGCATGGAGTAAGTAGTTTATATTTTGCAGATGAAAACCAAAGTTCAGTTCTTGATTGGCCTCAAAGGCTTGGCATTATCCATGGTATGGCTCGAGGTATTCTGTATCTACATCAAGATTCTCGTCTTCAAATCATCCATAGAGATCTAAAGGCAGGTAATATCTTGTTGGACGGTGAAATGAATCCTAAAATATCAGACTTTGGGCTTGCTCGAAGGTTTGTAGGACATGATGCCTTGTCTAAAACAAAGAAGGTGGTTGGAACATAGTAAGAATCTATAAAACCAAGAAAAATGGAAAATAGTCAAAATACAAACAACCACATTCTAATATATGTTTATTATTTTAAAATGCTTGTAGTGGCTACATATCCCCCGAGTATGCAGTACATGGTCGTTTTTCTATAAAATCAGATGTATTCAGCTTTGGTGTTCTTGTGTTAGAGATAGTAAGTGGGAAGAAAAATAGAGGGTTCTCCCACGAAGGCCACCGTGACAACCTTCTTGGACATGTAAGTTTAATATTGAAATTAGTGTTTATTTGAACATTGCCCTTTAGGATATACTTATATCAATTTTGGTTTCATGCAGGCATGGAGACTATTTAAAGAAGACAAGTCCATTGAACTCATGAGTGCATGTTTACACAACACATGTGTCGTCTCTGAAGTACTACGTTCAATACATGTTGGATTATTGTGTGTGCAACATCATGTAGAAGATAGACCAACTATGTTATCAGTTGTTTTGATGTTGATTAGCAAGGGTACATTGCCTCCACCAAAACAACCAGCTTTTTTCACCGAAGAAAATTACCATGCAGTTGAGCATGCATCATCGCTAGAGGATTACATGATAACACAAGTATATGCTAGATAAAAAGAATGTTTCTATATATAGTTGACTTTAATCGTTATAAGATTTAATAGTTGACACACACACACTAGTGGGGTACCCACAAAATAAGGCGGGTGGCAATTGCAAGGATACTGCATAGTTTCTTTTTTGGTGAAGAATTTCATTTCAATAATTAATTTTCTTTCAATAGCATGTAATACATGAAAGAGCATGCAATGTATCAGTAAATATAATTTACAATTAAACTATATCTAGAAGGTATGTACAATTTATATTTCCTTCCATTGAACACTGTTCTCTTAGGTTTAGGGTTTATGTTGTTGGGTTGAGGGTTTAGGATTAGGTTTAGAGTTTAGGATTGAGGAGTCTAGGGTTTATAGTATAGGTGGAGGAGTAGGTGACACAAATATTCGGTTAAAAATAAAGTACATCACTGCTTTGGGCAGGTGGTGCCATAAATAATATATTGTTGTTAACCCGAAATAGAGAATAAAATATTTGACTACAAGTGGTAAAGGTTTCTTGCCTAGAGCTTTGTGGTAGATCTAAATTTATGGAGTGCCAATTATTGGTGTTCGTATTGTCCGAAACTAAAAATCAAATCGACAAATGTAGCAATTTTCAGGTTAACTACGTTGGCTTTTTGGAATTTTTTGCTTGGTTAAGCACCCTGATAAATTCTCCAGATCTTTCGGTTAAATTACAATTCATTTTGTATCACTTTTCAAATTGGATGTTTTTTTGAAGCTGAATAAATGGCTATTTACATTCTTATTTAGAAGTGGCAAATAACAATTATTTTATGTTAAATGATTATAAATTAAAACTATAAAAATTACAATGTTATAAATCTAAAAATCGAAGGTGAATGAATTGAAAAGGGACATTGTGTTAGCGTTTGTTGTATTTGTTTTCATCAGTTGGGCAAATAAAACGAATGAAAAAAATTGTTAACGAGTTGAGACATGTATTGCAAAAGGTTAATTTAGTGTAACACCACATAACAATGGGTACGTGCGTTCTAACATACTATAACTTGTGATTTTGACCATTAGGTGTATGTGATGTGTGAAAGGTATTCAAGTACTTAGGAAGCATGTTTTAGTTATTATATGCCAAAATTTGTTGTGTGATGATATCTAGATAGTGAAATATAATCAAAGCTTTCCTACGTGAGTGGTGAAATGATGTGAAACTTTTGGGTAATGTGAAATGTTCGAAACAGGAAATTGAATGAGAACTTAGTATTACAGAATACTTAGCAACGCTAAATATAGGTGGTAGCGGTGCTAAGTGTAGTAGATTGCTATTTTATGAACTTTTATTAATGTAGAATACCTTTGCGAAAAACGGGTGGTAGCGTCGTGATAGATTGGTGATGGCTATCCAAGGGGTTGAAAATAGTGACACAACGCTTTGACTTAGCGACTCTATGTCTAAAAGGCAGTAAAATACACTTAACAGCTTAAGTCGGTCTTTATACCCCCAAAATAGATTGTAAAAGCTCTGGAACGAACATAAAGAAAGAATTAGCAAATCCTTGGATGATTTGAGGATGAATTACGATGTTCTTCAAGTAATTTAGCCTTATATCTAAGAATTAAGGTAAATTCCTTTCTATGATTCAATTTGGTGTTAGGGAACTTACTTAGATTGATGGTGACAACCTAATTGTGAGTAATTAAGAGTTTGAGACATGTTCCTGTGATAAAGATGGACTTTTTGGTCCTAATTCTTGTATGAGGGTAATATTGACCGACTATTAGTGTGAGATTGGGGATTTGAGGTCAAACAGACGTGAGAATCAGACATCAGCTTTGGTAGCGGCATGACCTGTCTCTGGTCGCGACGCTATGGCTTGTAAACAGTTTCGAACACTTGTTATTTTAATAGAAATTCGGTGTTATCTTGTTTGGCTAAGACCTGTTTAAATCATGATGTATAACAATAACTGGAATCATTGAGGGGAGGAATACACCACAGACTAGGAACTCTTAATATCACACTAATCAAGGTGAATAACTTAATGGTGTGTTCGATTTATGAATCAAGTATCATGGTGTTAACATTTATTCAGAACCATAAGTGGTGTTATGCATATACAAATTTAATTAGCAAAATAAAGAAAGAAAGAGATCGGTGAAAAATATCTTATGATCTATTCGCGAAATATAACGGTACCGGTGAAAAGTCTTTTTTACCTTCAGTGAAAGACTGAATCTTTATCAGTGAAATATGAGAGGACCGGTGTAAAGCCTGAATCTTTATCAATGAAATATGACGGGATTGGTGAAATGTCATGCCCTTATTAGATGTGTATTTATGAGACTGGGTAAAGTCTCACAATTCAGATAGTGTAATTCATGAGACAGGTGAAAAGTCTAACTCCTTACTGGTGTTTATATAAAAAGAAGGTTGGTTGGAGAAAATCCCTTATATCAAATGATGAAATCTTGAGATTGGTGAAAAATCTCAACTTGGTTTTTATTGGATTGGTGTTTTAAATTTTGTTGTTCACTTATTTACTAATATGAGTATTTATTGTTGTGTTGTTAATTATGTTAATCACTAAGCTTTGTAGCTTACCTGTTGTTTGAGTGTTTATTGCAGGCCCTAGTAGTTCTAAGGGTAAGGCAGCTCGGGGAGATGTGAAATTCCAGACTCTAGCATAGTTTTGTGGTTTGATAGATACTATATACCAAGCTTGATCATCGGACAATTCTCTTTTGTATACACATATGTATGATATTTTAATATGAACTTGTATTGTCGACGTTTGATACCAATGTACATCATATGTATGCATGTTCTTTTGAAAAAAATTAGGGCATATATTGAGTTGAAGAGCCAGGTGTTACATTTAGTGTTTTAGTTAATGGGTTGATATATTTATATAAAAATTAGTCGAGAAAAATAATGGAATTATTTTCCAATAGTGGAGAGACTGAATTTGTGTATATTTCGGAAAGAGAGCACATAGTAAATTCTCATGTTGTAAAACTAGGTCTACTCAGCCGAGTACAGCCGAGTACTCGGAATCTGGTATAAGCCGAGATGTTTTTCTGGAAATCAGTCAAAAAAAACTTGGAATCAATCAATCTCTAAGGAAATCTGTAACATCCCAAAATTTTTGAGTAAATTTAAAAATTTTTAAACGAAAACTTCAATATAAGAAAAGCCACTTAATTAATTTTCATAAAATTCCATAACTTATAAGTTTAATGAAAACACCCCAGGGTTAACAGAAGTTAACGAAATCACAATATAGCGGAATATTAATTAAAAAACAGTCCTCCAATGAAGCAGCACAGTGTATACACGTCACACCTTGCCATCCATTGTACCTGATGTACCTGAAACAGTAGTTTATATAGGGAAAGGGTAAGCACGGAGCTTAGTGAGTTCCTCAAAATACCATACGATCCATCACATATAACATACAACACATCATAACCATTCATATGTCTGTGAGACTCGCGGGCTATCCCTGTTCCGCCTGAAGACTCACGGGCAGTTCCCGTTCTGTCTTATCGCTCGCAGGCTTTTCCCGTTCAGTCTAATGACTCGCAGGCTATTCCCGTTCCGCCTATTGGCTCGCGGGCTGTTCCCGTTCCGTCCACAAACAATCATTATCATAGCAATAATTCATACAATTATCATAACAGGTAAGATCACCTTAGTCTAACATATCTTCCTTCCTACGTATGCAATATCACCTATAGTATAGTGAGAAGACTCACCTGATTGTAGTTGACTATATCGTTTATCTTTCTCGCCTTTGTATTTCCTTTCAACTTTAACTGTTAACATAATAATAAATCTATCATTTCTTAATCCTTAACTATATTATAGTCGCATCATTAAACCCTTCAATAATTCCAATATGATACTCCATGATTTATCAAGTAAAGAACGGACAGGTAGAAGATTAGATGGGGTGGCAGGATCCTTTCAGCATTTTAGCCTTTCGGAAAATCCAACAACCAGATCCCAAGTAATCGGCCTAGGCACCGTCCTCGTAAGTAAATCAATCGGTATTATTTTCAGAATTACGAATTGTTATAACGACGTTTTTAAGGTTTTTATTTACTATTGTTGGAAATGAATATGTTATACTTACTACATATTCTACTTCTTAATACAAAAATTATTTTACAATACATAATTAAGTTATAGAAAGGTTTGTAGTTACCTTATGACCATTCGTCGGAATCTATAACTCCTTCGTTAGGCTTTCGAGCTTCTTCCGCTAACTTGCTTACACTCTAGTGCTTAGAAACCTCTATATATTGGATTGAGATTTAGGTGTGTGGTTTATGAGATGTTTTGAGGGGTATTTATACTTGAATTCTTGAATAAAAAATGGCATGACACTTTTGACAAATGATTTTAATAATATAACTTTGTTGAAATTAATACCTTCTAGAATCAGTCTGTTCAAGACTGGTTTAGCCGACTTTAAACCCATGAAATTCACGTTTTTATTTGATATTCCAGAAATTTATCTCAATACCTTTCCAGGGATGTATTTTACGTATTTATACGATTTTTCTATGATTTATTATGAATTTTTGAAAACAGATTATCTAATCTGTCAATTCCGAACTAATCAGTAAAGATTACATTTTTTACCATCGATAATGTCATTTTCAAGCTTACTATTATTTTTGGTAATTGTACTAGACTCAATTTGTAAACTTTGTGCACGGGTTTGAGGTCCAAACGATTTTTGCTAGAATTAATTATGATTTTTCTAAAAACGACACAAAATGCTGATTTTCATATGAAATTGTAACTAAAGATTTTCTTAGCTTTATAATTACCAATGACCATATAATTCTTAACACTCTTATTTTAAGTATATGTTATAATCAGGATACAGGTCTTACAAAATCAGTCAAAATCAGCCAACCCAGGAAAAATCGGCCAAACTTGAGAACTTTGACTTCTTTTTAAATATATAATTATAATTGTTAAGTAATTAGTATAACATATATTATATTTTTACTTATTTATTAAACATTTTGTTGTTTACTTTAATTTTTTTCAATAAAGTTTGATGCAATTATGATTCTATTATTTTTGTTCAATTAAAATTTGTCTGACTATTTTGGTTAACAATAAAAGTATGGTATAGTCATATTACAAAAAAAAAAACATGCAATGTATCTACAAAGTATTAATACGTTGTTGGTTTGGATTAACCATCTTGTTATTTCAGGTTAAAAGTAAAAAGTTGCATTGTTTTTGGTTAAAAATAAAAGTACACTGTCGTTTTTATTCACAATTATCATTTTCAATTGATTTATATCAAGAACCGACAAGTTAACAATTGTATTCTTCAATTAATTTTTACTAAGAATCGGCAAGTTTAGTTAAGAATTGTCATTTTAATTAATTCATATAGTGTCACGTAAAGTTTGTTATGCGAGAATACTGATGGTGCAAAGAAAATACCAATGTTTGGAATTATATGACATTGTATTTTATTGATTTTTATAGCAAAACTAAATGGAACTTATAACTATTTCTATGGAAACATGTTATCAGTAGATGGACAATGAAACTTGTGCTATTATTTTGTTATAAAAATCATAATATATTGATGTTTTGGGTTAAAAATAAAAATTTGTTTAAATTATAAATGTTTTTCTTGGATTAATAATAAAATAAACATCAATAATATATAATGTTGTTATAATATAGAACATGTTTCTCTATTAAAATAAAATTTCATCGTAAAATGATTTATATAAAATGTGTTTTATTTTTTGTTCTTGGGTGATATTGATTTTAAGGTGATGAAAAATAGATTTTTTTTTTGGATTTTAATTTGGTAGATCTATTTTTTGTGCGGATGCTAAAGATAAAATATGATTTTCTTTTCTTTTATCATTGTAACTATTAACTTAAATAGTACTCGCTTGTTATAGAGTGTTTAACATAGCAAAATTATATTAATTAAGTAAAAATTATTTTTTTTCAATAGCAAAACAAGTGAAGGTTAAAACTAATGGATACTAACAACTTTCCGTTTAATAGTGCCTAAATATCAAAAGATTGCCATTAAGTCGCGTTAATAGTAATAGTACTCATAGTTTTTGGTATGAATTTGCAAAAAATTAGCAATAAATAGTTTTTATCCTAAATAACCAAATAATCGTAATCTAAATGAAAATAAAAACGACTCAAGTTATTCTTAAAACAAAAGTTAAAAATTTACAGAAATTCTTTTAAAAAATCATAATAAAACCAAGAGGGCTGGTCATCTCGTAGATGTTATAATAATGATGGTTTAACCTTATATAAATAGGGATACAAAATAGGCTCTTGGCCAAACCTAACCTTTAACGAGCTTACCTAAACTCTAATGGGTATTAACCTTAATCACTAACAGTGGAGTGCAGTGTCCAATGTGTCACCAAAAGCCCGAGTAAGTACACCATTTCTCTTGGTAAAAAACCCTCACTCATCCTTCACATGCGGGTTTCCAATTTAACCTCGTTCATTCCCTTTCTCTTTCTTACTTTACATACACACATAACATCTATATCTATATCTATATAACTCTTATAATAAAGGCCATTCAAATGAATGTGAATCAATATATCTCATATAGTTGCACCACATTCATTTGAAACTCCTACACCCTTTTATGTTTCCTAACATTAATGAATTTTACTAATGACTTTTAATTTTCCTCTCATTTATACATGTCATAGCTATATTAGTAGTATATATATGTAAGATTTTCTTATAAAAAACATTCATGTGTTTGAAGGGTTTGTAATTCAAATATGAAGAGTTAGAGAAATGGGTTCTTTCATTCACTTTAAATTCCTTCAAAAACTCATTTTATAGCTTATAAAACATATATTTCTTCAAGTTTCAAGACCTCTAGAATCCAATGTCATTTGATCCTAAACTCCATGAAGATTCCTTATGAATTCCAAGTCAAGACAAACGTAAGTATTTAGTTAACCAAATATTAGATTATGCTTTCAATCATTTTGGTTCAAATCCAAAGTTCTCACCGTACTCCCACTATTCTTCTTATTTTAGGATTAACTTAATCATCTTTTACTCTCAAAATTTTCTTACTAACAATATGTGTTGTATTCTCGCTTTTTAGATTTTTGTTTTTGAGATTGAATTAGTGATGAATTGTATTTCTTATTAGTTTGACTATTAATATGATGAAAAGATGTATTAACTCTATTTCATCTCTCTTGATTCTTAATGTGATTAAGTTGGAGTTTTAAGTTTTTAAAATCTTGGAATGTGTTGGTTTATTTGAACGAAGAATGATGTTATTGTTAATAAATTAAGTATTGGTTTGACTATCAATTTGATGAAAAAAAATATAGTAGCTCTATTTTATCTCTTTTGATTGTTAATGTGATTGAGTTGAATGTTTAAGTTTTTGAAATCTTACAACGTGTTTGTTTATTTGAACGAAGAATGACATTATTTTTAATATATTATCTATTGATTTGATTTGCCAACATGATACTCAAAATAAGTATTAGCTTTGTTTGATCGTTCTTAAATTAAAAATTTATTTGTTTTCACTTGAAACTATCAAAACCTTTCAACTTTCCACTAATTAATTATATATAATCATTCAAAAGCTTTTTACTAACATATTATTAATATTTAGTAGTCAATTTAATATGGTATAATTTATGGGTATCAAATGATGGTAGTTGAATAGCTTTTGAAGTTATTTAAGTTAATCAATTAAGTACTTAATGAAATATTTATATTTTAATAATAATAAATTTCAAATTACTATATAAGTATCAACCATTTAAGTAAACGTGCAGACACACATAAATCACATACAAATTTGGAGAAAACAATATATAAAGCAGCAATTGTATTTTATTGGTTAAACTTTTTTGAATTTCAACTAATATTTATAAAAATACATATGGTTCAATGTATATAGTTATCTCTTATAAATTATTTTCAAAAATTTTGTTTAATTAATTTAAGTAAAAATAGTTAAATCGTTATATTTATTTATAAATCATACAATAAAGGTCATCTAAATAAAAAATGGTTCAAGATGGTCATCATGCTTGCACGATATTTAATTGAAACTTCCAAAATCATCCAACTTTCAACTAATTAATCACAACCATTTAAGAGTTTTTGGGCTTACATATTATTATGAGTATTAAGTAGTCAATTTAACACAATATAATTTATGAGTGTGTCAAATGATGGTTGCTGAATAAGTTTTTAACTTATTTAATGTATTCAACCAAGCACTTAAAGAAAAGTTATTTTAACTAATTATAATTTTCAAATTACTAGATAAAGGTCAACCATTTGAGTAAACACACACATATTAATCACATACAAAATTCGAAGAAAAACAAATATAAAGCAACAACATTAAAGCTTAACAATTTTTGTATTGGTTTAATTTTTTTGATATTAAATTATAAACTCATTCATATTAGTTTATGTTTTTCTATTATGTTCTTAGCATTTGTTTAGAATTAATGTGTCTCAAACGTTCACATGTTAATGGTGAATTTCATGTAGATAAGTAAAGAGTTGAGTCAACTACAATATAAAAACCCATATAACAAAAAACACAGATATCTATAATGAAGCTTAAAGAGTAGTATGCAACAAAATAATACAATATATGTATATGTATAACAACTGACGATCATAAAATTGTAACAAATAAAAAAGAATTTATTTGTGTTTCTCAAGTACTTTGATATATCAACAAATGTAAACTCTCCACGAATATGTTAATTTAAAGCAATAAACAAATACATGTACCATTATAAAAATTATAAATAATGTATGAAACGAATTTACAATGTGTTTATATCAACTTTTGGCTTAAGATTAAGTATATAATCTTAAAACTCATGAACGCTTAAATTAAGATGTTTTGTTTCAATTACACTATCCATAATCCATATATAATGCAAAATTATTATTGGATGCGTCATTGATGTTTGTTAAATTAACACATTGATAACATTATAATTATTTAAAATATATGGTTATAATATTGTGTTTCAGATTTATGATGAGAATTTTATAACTGATACATGGTATAAATTCAGATTCTTATATGATATGCCAATATTTTTTTACCAAACATTGTTATTCCTGCGCAACGTGCGGGTATACGCCTATTATATACATATATAGTGAGAGGAGTGAGGCATGGTAAGTGTTTACCATTTCCAAAATTTAAGAAGGTGAGGAGTTAATGAGGGATTTATGAGATAACGCCTATGTGGCAGTAAAAAATAAATGGTAATGAGAAGTTTTATAAACCACACCCTTTAGTCTAACATCAAGGCATGTGCAGTACAATCCAAAAGCACCGAAGGAACGAATATATATTATATAAAACTTTACCAAGGAGGATAATATGATATGGGTCCTGTTAATCGCACCCTACGATCGGGTTAACAGCCATGATTTTTCCATCTAATCAATTTCACATCACTCAATTATTTTCGTTAAGAACTAAAAAAATCTGATATATGGCCATCCTCCTTCAAAATCACGCGCATTTTCTTTTTGCTTTTTACCACTCGCTCTCCATCTCTATTTTATAATACATAATAATGTCTCAAGTAAAATTTTACATCAAAAGAATACAAAAAAACTAAATTAAATACATGATTTATTTTACGACTAAACTAGGTGCATGGTATATTTTAAACAATAAATTCATACAAAAACGAATAAAAAAACAATACATGTATCGAACTAAAAAAACAACTTTATTATTTACATTTTAATCATGTTGAAAATATTTAAGCAATAATGAATAATATATTTTAAACCTAAAACTAAAAAATTATTAATTAACGAAGAAGGGTGTTTATTAGATACATGTAAGAAATAATTCTTCGACATTAACGCGATCACGAGTTTCGCACACCGGTGGTACGAAATACGAACTCGGGATTCGGAAGAGACCCAAAAAGGGTAAAAATCACAAATATATTTCTATTTCGTTAAAGACATAAATGTAGAAAGTAACTTTTACGGTTTGCGGTTCGGTTCCTACAAGCAATGTAGTTCGGTTTTTTTGCGGTTTTTATAAAAATAAAAACCGCACCGCACCGTAAATTTTCGTTTTTTACAAAATAATCGGCTTCAATTAATACGATTTTTTCGGTTTTTGTTGTTTTTTCCTTAACATTTTATTTGTATATGCTGCTATTTATTTTTTCCTTAACATATATTCCACCAAATGCACCACGTAATAATTCTAATATTGAAATAGTTGACTTATCTGAGTATTAATAAAAAGAATTATGTTTTTCATAAATATATAAATATATATATTTGTTTCCTTTTTTATTCAATTGTGAATATTTTAGAAAGTGTTAAAAATAAAATGAATTTTATATATTTAATATACTTTAAAATAAATTGTAAAAAAAACACAAATATTATGCACAACTCGTTGTTAAAATGAATGTTCTCAAGCATATATATATATATATATATATATATATATATATATATATATATATATATATATATATATATATATAAAAGATAATATAATAAAAAAGTCTTTATTTTTTATAAGTCATTGACTCTAAAGATAAAATCATTATTTACAATTATATATATATATATATATATATATATATATATATATATATATATATATATATATATATATATATATATATATAATATGGTTTTATCGAAATTATAAATAATGATTTTATCTTTAGAGTCAATGACTTATAAAAAAAATAAAGACTTTTTTTATTATATTATCTTTTATATATATATATATATATATATATATATATATATATATATATATATATATATATATATATATATATATATATATATATATATATATATATATAAAGTATAAACGGTTGTTTGACAACTTACGTCTCATGATTGTCAAATATGAATGTGATTATTACTTTGAGGTAATTATTACTTCTTAGGGTGTAATTAAAATCTCCCGATATTCTATAAACAATTCGAATGAATAGTACTATTTTACTATTTAGACATAGAAAAGCATCATTTAAAATTACTATAAAAAAATTTCAATGTATAATTTGAAATAAAACTACAATTCTATTATCAAGATTTACCATTTTCCAATAAAAACAAAAACTTATAACAATATATATGTTACTCATAAACTCTAATATAATACTTGAATTTCAATAAATAGGTTTCCACTATCTTAATATTTAATACTAAAACAATACACATTTTTCTTATTTTTGTGTTTCCACTTTCCATATGTGGTTTTCAAAGACAAAATATTACAGTTGTAACCAAGACCTCATATTTTATTAAATTAGAAATAAACATAAGATGATGTCAAATTGAATAGGAAAATTTTAACGCCGAAAACCGTTGGTGGTTTAAAATAAAAGAACTTTTAGAACTGCAGCTTGCAAACATCCTGTTGTAACCAATACCTCACATTTTATATAAACATGATGCAAGAAAGGATTCCAAGCCCTCACAATATCTGGTCTATTATATTTTTAGAAATTAATTTTTACACTTTTGGTCCCAATTTTTTTTATTGCAAATTTGGTCATTTAATCATATTTTTATTGATTTTGGTCTATGTGATGTCTAAATTAGTAAGCAGGTTGTTTAAACTTTTAAAATAACCATTTTGCCCTTGGACAGTTGGAAAAAAAATTACCACATGAACCAAATTTGTACTTTTCTCTTAACCTTTGATTTTACTATAAATTTTCAAAAAGAATGACAATTTTCCAATGTGATATTGTTCTTTTTCAGTTTTGGTCAAAGGACAAAATGGTCACTATCAAGTGAGACTTTTAACTTAGACCATAGGGAAAGGAATCGATAGAAAACTTCAAATAAGGATCAAACTTGAAACGAACTTATTGGGACCAAAATTGAAAATATTAGTCATACATGGGGGCCAAAAATGTAATTCAATATTTTATTGAAAAAATATTGGCCAAATCAAGATACAACTGTTGCATTCGAGGCTATTCCAAGAGCATTGTCACAGAGACACAAATTATACTTTGAAAAGAATACAAAATAATAAAAAATTATGAGTAAGAAAAATAATAAAGTTTATTGAAAGTAAAGATTCTATATTATACAACCAAATGAAAGTTGGTTGCTATTTCTTGCCTAGACATACTTCATTTATTTTTTTAGCAACCAAAATCAAACCCAATCTTTTACTATAATGTATTTTTATTTATAAACAACTGCTATTAGTTTTTAACATTATGAAAAATATAAAAAAAATATTTTAAAGATGTGATGTATGGCCCCAAACCCTTGCTGAATTTATTGAGCTTTTTGTATACACCAAAAAACCTTATAAAGGCAATCCCAAATAATCATTATATTTGTTGGTCATTGATTTTTTAAACTATGATATCTTCATTATCCGGTCAATTTCCATTGTTTGAATATAAATGTCACCTTAATAAAAAATTTCACATTGTAGTTATGAAAAGGAATTGTAAAGTTACTTATGCGGGTATACTTACATAATGACCATGAGAGTCAAAGTCAACTCCTATCTGAAATCAAACAAACAAAACCCAGATTCCTCAAATTTCCAAAACTACTCATACATAAATAAACGAATCGGAATAATGTACTCTCAGAAATCAGTAAGCGATGTGTAGAAACCTGAATACAGTTGAAGATTTTGTAATCCTTGCTATCAGCTTCAGTGGTGTAGAGTTTCGGGTATGAAACATTAAAAATTGATAAAATTCAGATTAGGGCAATTCGAATCAAAGGACAGTGTTTGTATGAAAATATTACATCTTTCGAACCTTGTCGACTTGAATCTACATATATACAGGTTGACGACGCAGTACGCCGTAATGGTGAGAATGATGTACCCGTTCTCTTTCGGCAAAAGCTCAATTATCCGGGCAATATTATTTCTCCGACTAAGATTTGTCGATGATCGATTAAGAAATGTGAAGGATTATGGTAGCGAACCGACTTACGACGTTTTCAACACCTAGGGTTTCAGTGATTTCGAGGGTTGTAGCTGATGGAGACGTTGGTGATGGTGTCATTGGAAAATTTTAAAATTCTGTGAAAACAGAATTTATGTCAAAAAAAATCGCAAATCACTCAAATAATCAGAAAAAATTAATAACAGACAGAAAGTATTAGAATCCTGTGAGTTATTCGGATGAAACAGCAGCAACATAGTGGTTGTTCATAGTGGTGGAGATAACGGCTACTGGTTTGAGCGTAGATTTAGCAAAAGGAAGTGGTTGAGGTGCGATAGTGAGGCTAGGGTTTTTGGTGGTGCGGTTGTGGTGTCTATTCGTCTTTCTAGGTCGTTGAAGGTGGAAATATTACGTTTCTTTGAGAGACTGAGATGGAAGAAACGAGAAGGTTTAGAAAGAGACGAAGGTTAAGTAGCAGAATTGAGTGAGAAGATGTTAGATGGTGAGAGATGGCTGTTGTTTCAGTGGTTCAGTGGAGGCGTAGCGTATATGGTGGAAGTTTGGTTGTGCAGTGGTGTATGATGTTTAATGCAGGGGAGTATGATGGTGTATGATGGTTAATGTAGGGGAGTATGATGGTTAATGCAGGGGAGGAAGGGGATGAGAGTGCGACTTTGGCGATGGTGCGGTGACTATTCGGTGGTGGCGGTGAATGTTAAGAGGCTCTAAATGAATAAGAGCGTTTGATTCATAAATTTATCACATCTGAATGAGTAAGAGCCTCTTAATGGCCTCTAAACCATTAAGGGATAGGGACAAGTCTGAATGAGTAAGAGCCTCTAAATGATATTCAGACCTCTGAATGGTTCAGATCTGAATGATTCAGATGCTATCAAACACAGCCAAAGTGTTAGAATAAATCTGATTGGGTTGAGTTTGTTAAGGTTTATTTAAAGCTTCAATTCATTGTACTATGGCTAACAGGCTAAGGCCATGAGGAAAGAGTGCAGGAAGGACCTCGAGTGTAGGGATTGTGGAACATATCCCACTTCCATGCAGTGACCTTAAATTCTTGACCTTGACCTCGCAGGTGGTGTATTCATCGTGTCGAGAGAAGCATCTAAATATCTTTATGTTTTTTTATACCTTATGTATCATTAGTTTGTTTTAAAAGTGAAGGAAAATGAGACGTTACTATTTTCAATGGTGAGAAGAAGAGTGAAGGCAATGATATGATGGAGAAAAAATGAGGGGTGGAAGAAATGTTTTCGTTGTATGATTCTATCAATACGATCCGGACATTTTGAAATATTTATACTTTTTTATATACAAAACGTTAAAATTAAGAAACATTTGTTGGATAAGCAATAACCGAGATCGTAAACTAAACCTCTCAAAGAACAATATACAGTTAAACAACTTTCGACGGTTTGCACTCGACCAACGAAAACGTTGCAGCAAGAAATACAAGAAGAACAAGTAAAGATCAACAGAGAGAATTAAGTGGTTCACTCGATCACGAGATCAAGCAACGTCCACTGTTAAACTAGAGAGATTTTATTATAAGAATGTTATACAAAATCTATGTACTCAAATAATCGCACACACTAACACTCTTGGTTTCTGGAGATATATATAGGAGGGTACAGATATCGAGATATGACAAATCTTCTAGCCTTTAACTTTCTGTACATAGGCCAGCTGATGGGACTGTACATGGAACATGTTGTGGCATACCTGCTACATACAGCAACAGTAAACAGAACATGATATCTCAGACCAACTTCTGACACCTGCTCGCCTTTGTACTTGTGTCAAGAGGGACACTTCACATTGGAAGTAGCATAACCCTTTTATCGAAATCTCGACTCTCTCCATTTGAGTCCAATAGAACGATCTACTACAAAGCCTCGGATCAGAGCGAGGGTCACTCCTCGATCCGGATGACGCCATCCTGCGAACGACCTTAAAGAAGATTAAGACAATGTAACACCCCTGACTCATGATACCTTCTTTACAACGGATCGATCTTCGCTTCACATCATATGGCCATCCAAAGCAGAGCTCACCAACTCTGACGAAGAAAATGATCTAAGATGAAGCATGGCCTTCAACTGTACTGGCATTTCTCGCCTCGGTTTGGCTCCTTTTGACAACTGATCTTCTTCAATCGTAGTGACTCCTCGGTGCGGATTAGGCTCCACAAACTCAACAACATTACACTAAAATTTAAAAAAATTCATTAAATTCCTTTTTTTAAAAAACATTATAATAAAATAAAATAAAAGATTACATTAAAAATAAAAAAAACACGAAATAATAAAATAAAAATGACAATCCTAATAAAATGAAGACTTGCAATCCGAAAAATCTTCGTAATCATCAGACGGAGGAGTATTGAGGTCGATGTGATTAATTTAATATATACCTTCCTCCAAATCAGCGTGAAGCTAGTGATGTTGTTGAGTGTTTTGTATCTCCATTCTTCTTGCAACGTACGATGGAATACCTAACTTTATTGGCACACTTAAGGGATGTTTTCGTTTTCTACATCTTTCTATCCTAATAAAACAAACATTAAATATCACATGACCCCTATCTAAATTCCTTCTTTGTCGCATGTCATTCTTTAACACTTGTTGCAATTTGATTTCCCGCCTAAAGTGTTTCTCCCGTATGATCTCAAATCATATCTATTATAAGCAATTTTGAATGCAGATTATCATTGATGGCGAAGGAAGTGTCATTGCAAAGAAAGAAACAAAATAAGTGTTACTTAATCCCAGAGGAAAGGGGAAATTTGTCCACTCGATATGAAACCAATTGTGGGTTCCCCTTCTGTATATTTACTATCCAAGTCAACTTCAATTTAAGTTGGTTGTGGCATAGGAGACTATTGCATTTGAATTTTAAAAATATCAACAAGTTAATTGCTCTCGATTTGGCCTATGGTATGCCGGCTCTTAACTGTAGGTTATCCTTCCATTTGTAGATTCCTTCAACAAGTAATTGCATCCATACTGGCCACATAGATTTAGCAAGTGCAACACAAAAGCACCCATGATCTTCAATGTAGGTTATCCTTCCATTCGTAGAGTCCGTTCAACCAAACATATTAGACTTCATATGAAAGCTCTCACTTAAAATGTTATTACCATACCCCAATAAGTAAAATTACCCCATATGAATAACCACACACCCTAAAGCACACATATATGCACCACCAAAAGTAGTAACACTAATGCACTATCTCCTTTTTCACCATATATAGAAGTAACACACATAAAGAGAAAAAGACACACCAAACATACTCTTAATATAACACCAAAAAAAAAAAGAATCGAATCACCAAACACACACATTAAACACGCGTGAAGAACAATTATGCCGAAGATCTTTCATCTACAATATCACCCCACATATCAAGAAGTTTTGACAACATTAGTTCAAGAAACTCACCAATGAATGAGGAAGTTGAAACCAAACACAATATCAAGACACACTAAAAAGAACATAAGACCAAAACACGATTCCAGGTATATAGATAAAACACCATTAATAAATAATAACCCTAAGAAACGTCTCAACCATTTTACATATTTCTATGGAAGTAATGCGCCAAGTAAAACCCACACCAAACTCACAATAGACAAAATATACATAACAAACCCACCCAAACCAAAACTATTCATCCCCTAGGATTAAGTTCCCTAATTCCAATGACATCCAAGCTCAATTGGTAACCATATACCCACAACCACTGAATAATCAAGAAAGGAACGATATACATGCACCATGATGCTCGTACAACAAATCTTGGTCCATGATAGCCTTTTTATTGATTTTGACGATTGGATCTCTCTATGAATGGAAAAGGGGTGCTTCGGATCGGGAGTAAACACTAGTTACATTACAGGGAAAAAATCGTAAAGATCTTTTGGCAGAAATCAAAGACAAGGGTCTGAAATCTGAAAGAGAGGAGAAGGAATTTTAACAAAAGGGCGACTTCCTGATTCATTCCACATTTCACATTCCCCTGGGGTACCCCCTTTGCTACTCGTACTTAACCCCCACCTAACCTAAGATACAAATGAAGTAATGACCAAAATAAGAAACACTACACAATACTCACATTACACCCACCCCTAGATACTATCCAAGCTAGTGCATTACTTATGAATGAATATTTTTATTTTATCTGAACTTTAGTGAGAAACATGAGAAATAATCATAGCAATTGATCAAATTTATCTAAGATTATGATTTCATAGGATCCAACCGTGTTGTAACCATCGATAATTGTACAACCATTTGTATATTTATTAAATATTGAATTTTTTTCACCTGAAGGCTATAATTGTTTCTCATTCTTCTCTACATTATTTCATTTCACACATACATACATACATACATACATACATACATACATACATACATACATACATACATATAGACGTACATACATACATACATACACACATACATACACACACATACATACATACATACATACATACATACATACATACATACATACATACCATTTTGGACATGTAAGCCGAATCTTGAATTAGTGAATATTTTAACATTACCATATAGCACATACTTATATGAATTTTGGTTTCACGTAGGCATGGAGACTCTATAATAAAGAAGACAAGTCCATTGAACTTATGAGTGCATCTTCACAGAACTAATGTGTCGTCCCTAGAGTATTACGTTCATTACATAACACTTATTAGCGAGGGTATATTGCCTCCACCTAAACAACTAGTTTTTTTCACCAAAGAAAGTTAGCATGGTGTTTAGCATGCATCATCACTGAAGGATTACATAATAACACTACTATAGGCTAGATAAAAATCATGTGCCTATAGTTGACTTTGATCAATATAAGCTTTAATAGTTTATATATATATATATATATATATATATATATATATATATATATATATATATATATATATATATATATATATATATATATATATATATATATATATATATATATATATATAATAGGAAACTTCTATAGATAGAGAAGGGTTTGAGTGAGAAGCTCGAAAAGATACACAATTACACAGTTACAATGTTAACAATAGCATACACCAGAACCAGCAGTGATGCTTGTACTTTATTTATGTATTATCCTATTTTATTTCACATATTTTAATTACTTTTTCATAATTACATTGTATAAATTTTAGTTTTATTTGTTTCTTAATTACATCGGTCATCGGGTACGCACTTTGTGTATTTGTATTTAAAATGCAGTTTTTTGAAGTGAAGCGGGATGTGGTAAAAACTTGATGGGGGCATTGGTGGTGGGGTTGGAGTTGCGCTAACTAAATGAAACAAATGGATTGGGCTAGTGGAGGAAATCATATGGTCTAAGTAAGAATCATTTTGAATGTATAATGGATCATTTGGTGGGCTAGGATGATTTGATCTAAAAATCTTAGACTGTGGGCTTGGCATGCGCTTGATGTGAGCTAATGAATTAAAGGGTTTTAGGTTTGATGCGGGCTTGCGGGTAAGAACCCAGGAGAAAAGAATTGGATCATGCGGTCGAGCATTGCAACATTCACATTAAGTGTCAGATAGAGCGAATTTCAAGAATTTTAGAATTGTGCAGCCGCGTACTTGCAAGTGTAAATTCAACTTCGCCCGTACAACTTCATAACTTTTAATAGGATGCTCGAAATTGCGGCGTGCGGTCGTTTTAATCAATGAATAATGCAACGTGCGACCGCGTAAAATAGGAAAACAATGGTTATTTTTGTAATTTTAATGTGGATTTTAAGTAGGGCAAAGTTCCTACTTCAAAAGACTTCGTTTTTTGGACGACTACAAGTTTGGGGAGTAGGGTTTATAAAGTTGCAACTTGGAGAAGGAGTTGGAGTATTATTGCGTACTTTCCTTGGATGAATGTTTGGTATTCTAATTATTTTGCTTTAAATATGTGTAGTTACTTTTAGTTATGTCAATATTAGCGAATGGGTGGTAATCGCACAATTTTTAATCATTCTTAGAGAATGGATGGTAATAACACATTTTTCTTGTTAATCGCAACAATTCCAAGTGATGATCGATGTTCATTCCCAGAAATCGTTTTTATGCTAGCTTGTATTTGTAACACCCGGTTTCTTATCTCCGAAATACACCAATAAAACCTTACAATAACCAAAAGGGTTATGGTGTAATCAAAGTTAAGCAACAGAAGCACAAGTAGTTATCAAAAGAACAAGTATTTATACAAACATGTCCCATATACCGGGTTATAAAAGACCACTTCTTATCAAATTCATACACAAGTTTAAAAAGATTGTTTTATAGATTATACAAAAACTCATAGTCTAGTCCCAAAGTCATGTCATCTTATCCCTCTGCAACCTTCTTTCCCCCGTCACCTAAAACAAATACAACACAACAATAATTATGAGCTAATAAAGCTCAGTGAGATAATATACAAATTTCTTGACCAAACATAAGTTTTTCCAACAAATATTATAAAACCCAATAACCACTAACATGTATTCTCATTTCATCTCATTCTCTTTGACTATCTCAGTCAAAGAGCATATTTATTCACTCTATATACTCATTTGTAGTTAACAAGAAATCCTCAATCTTGTATATCTCATACAGATTGGTTATCTCAACCAAATTGAACTTTAATAATACTATTACATTTTAGTTCAATCATGAAAATGAATTAGAACTACTCACCTGAAACCTGTGTAGCTCGTGATCCACCCGTACCTTGCGTATCTCCTTCCCTCCTATGAGTATCCGCTGAAAAATAACATAGTAAATCATATATCAAACATTCTTAGATATCTCAATGATATTTAACTCATATGATTAAGAACTCAACAGCTAACAAGGATCATAAATAGTAAATAGCATATACTATCAATCAAGGATCCCAAATTTCGCGGGTTTACCTATTTAACCGTTAAAACTTCTCAATAATAACAACAAAGACTCAATATAACGTATATTAACAACCTACTAACAACACATGAGCTAAATCAAAGTAGAATTTCAGATTTAGACATCTAGGGTTTAGAACCTTAAAACTCCACACCACTAACCTCTTCGATCTAGAACCCGAGAATATGTTTTGAGTGTTAAATTCGGCTTCTCTAAACTTCTCTATGTAACACCCCTGATCAATTTGACAGAATTTCGCACCTGGAGCTCTGAAAATCGCCTAGGATAGATTTTGGTTCGAAATAGGCGAAATAAGGTTTTGCTGTCAAATATATCCCACCTACGACCCGCGACGCCGCCTTTTAAAAACCGCGACGCGCTACTAAAACACGACTCGTGCCTCTGAAAACACGACCCGTGTAACTTACAGTATTGCTTCATAAATAAAAATCCGCGACGCGGCCTTTTATCAACCGCGGCACGCAGCCAAACACGACTCGTGCTTATGAAACACGACTCGTGCTTATGAAGCACGACCCGTGTAACTTACTGCAAGCCCCAAAGGATTACAAAAGTTTCCTACACGACCCGTGCAAGTCCGACACGACCCGTGTGACCTCTTTTGACATTATTAAATGTTTGAACTCTTCCCGAATGAACTTCTAACCATCCTAACTCATTTAACAACTTAATGAACCTTATTTACATAAAAATTAACTCAAATGTGCTTACCGAAATTATTACGGCGTTACAGTATTCCAATCGTCACTGTAAAAATCGTACATTGAGTAGATAATGGAACTCAAATTGAGAAGACGTCCCGTAATTTTTATTACGATCTTCAAAATTGATTTGAAAATTATATTGTTTCCTTATTTATAGGTATATAGAAATGCCCAACATGCCCTTAACAGGAAGTTTTTAATTATTTTTATTTAATTGTTTCATTTTAATTACACAAATGCCACTATCATCTAAGCCCTTGATTTTTTCAATTTAATGGTCTAGAATTGGTCATACATTCACACAATACTTAGCAAATCTATTTAATATGATCATATGTTACTCACGTCCGTACAACATAATTTAACCGGGTTTTTTAGTTTTTTTCGTTTTTATTATTTTTTTAAATATTATTTTTGGTTTTTTTTTTCAGTTTTCAGTTTTTATTTTAGTTTTTATTTCAGTTTTTTTGTTATTTTTGCAATTTTTCTTTTTTCGTTATTTTTCTAGTTCTTTTTTTTTTACTTTTGTCGTTGTATGTTTTTTTAAACTCGTTTTGGATCTTGGATCATAACGAATTTTGAATCTTTGATCATAAATTTTGAATCATTTTGTCGTTGTATGTTTTTTTAGCTCGTTTTGGATCATAACGAGTTTTGAATCTTGGATCATAACGAATTTTGAATCTTGGATCATAAGTTTGGAATCATAAAATATATTTTGGTTTTAATAATTTTGGATCATCTATATTTTTTTTTGCTATTTTTATAAGTTTTGATTCATAAAATAATTAGTTTGAATCATAAAACATATTTTGGTTCTTAATATTTTTGGATCATGTATATTTTTTTGCTATTTTGATGAGTTTTTTTTACTTAAAAATATAAAAATGAACACTTAAAAAATCTTTTTTTCAAAAAATTCTTTTTGCAAACTTACTAATATAATATCTACAACGATCCCTTAAATTTTCATAATTTTTGGAATTTTTTTATTTTTTTATTTTTTACAAAAATAAAAAATATAAATTTTTTTTTCAAAATTTCATAATGGTGCTTGTTTTGTAGAGAATTAAATTTTAAAAACTTTGGTTTTTTCAGAATGTTTTTTACAAATAAAAAAAAAGTTATGGCCCAACAACAAAGTTGATGGAATAAAAAAAAACTCAGCAAACGAGATTGTGACAAGTGTTGCAATAGGGGTGGGGTATCGATCATATTACTATATTAACATTCTTAATTTGTGTTATCCACCCATTTGTTCTAATTTTTAGACAACTAGCCCCTCAAACTTTTAAGATATGTTATTTTTCCACATTGAATCTAATCCACCCAATTTTCAATATTAAAGGTTTAGATTTGTCATCACGGTCTTACCGGATTTTAAGATATATATATATATATATATATATATATATATATATATATATATATATATATATATATATATATATATATATATATATATATATATACACACACACACACACACACACACACACACACACACACACACACACACACACACA
>CM042011.1:62323853-62538853 GCA_023525715.1 Cichorium intybus
TTTCATGATTAAATGTCCAGTTTTGTCCTTACGGTTCTTACCGGATTTTCGGTTCCTACACGATCCTCCTTATATATATATATATATATATATATATATATATATATATATATATATATATATATATATATATATATATATATATATATATATATATATATATATATATATATATATATATATATATATATATATATATATATATATATATATATATATATATATATATATATATATATATATATATATATATATATATATATATATATATATATATATATATATATATATGGAGAGGTTAAAATGAGAAGGATTAAAAGGTTGAGAATGCGAGAATGATTCTGGACCAATCATTTTATAGGGATATTATAGTAATTTAACAATATGTCTAATTAATTAAAAATCCTAAATAATTATGTTTCCCTATAATCATGGGATTAATTATTTAGTTTCCATGATTATAGATATTACGATTGCTGTTAACTAAAATAAAAAAATTAATTGATTTTTTTATTTTATTAATAGAAAATTAAAAAAAATATTTTTATTAATTCTTTTGTCAAAATTTGAAATTTTAATAGTTTGTTCTTATTTTTCACGGTTTCAATTATTAATGAATAGAGAAAATATTTTTATAATTTTAGTGATTTAATTTTTAACAGTATTTTTATAGAGATTATACAAAATTCGGTTGTAATCATCAATGAATAAAATATACATAAAAATGAACTTTTTGAGAATTTTTAAAAATTATATTTGATATGATTATGTTAATCATGAATGATTACAAGTAACAATAAATACTAAAATAAATAAAGTACAAAAAAATATAAAATTTTAATAAAATTGTAATCATAACAGAAAGATAAAAAGGAAACAATATATTTGTAATAATTAATCAATAAAAGACAATGTAAAAGGAAAAAAACTAGTTTAGCTATAATCACAAATGAATAAAACAAAGATAAAAATATTAGATTCATTAGTAATAATTAAAACAATGTTGCAGCCCCGATGATTATTCTTGCTTTGATTTTTCTTGTTGCTTCCATCACACACAAAAGAAAGAGGGGCATTCACGATCATTAATATTATTGGATTCACACCTGCAAAATCAAGCTCAAACACATTCAAAATAAAAACAACTCATAAATTATAATGTTATGTATATGCATATGACTGATGATTACAAATTATAATAGAAAGTATACGTTACAGTGTTAAACATCAATGATTTACACTTAGACACTTAATCAAAAAAACATACATATATAGTATTAATCTTCAATGATAAATACTTTGTCCCTTAATCAAACAAGAATACATATACATTGTTATATAGGCATAGTTATAATCATAAATGATTATTACTGATATTCTAATCATATATGCATAGCTATAATCATAAATGATTATAACTGCCTTATATAATAAAAAATGATTGTAACTCGTAATTTATATAGGCGTAGCTATAATCATAAATGATTATTACTGATATTCTAATCATATAGGCGTAGCTATAATCATAAATCATTATTACTGATATTCTAATCATATAGGCGTAGCTATAATTATAAATGATTATAACTGTTCATATATAATAAAAGGGTGCTACTAAAGATACACCCTAGACATATTTTTAATAAAAGTCAAAGCATTTGTCAACCAATAGTATCTAATGTTTCGGAAAACTAAGCAATTTCAACTAATAAAAGACAATTGACTTTGAGTAAGGGTGTATAAGAAGTAAAAAGAGTGTGTTTATTTGGTGATGCCCTAATAAAAAATTATTACAACTATCATATTTAATGATTAATGAATATATAACCTTAATCATAAATAATAGATACAACTATCATATTTAATTGTTGATGGATTTACTAACATGGTACAATGGATTACGTGTCTCTCATAAGACCATGCTTACTCCTTGTATCAACATGTATCTACCTTATATAAATAAAAATTTAACTAGACAATCGACTAAAAATTAGAAGAATACTATTCGTCATTTGGCATACATAATTAGTCGAGATGAGTCAACCGCATTTAAAACTTTACTGAATTACAAATAATTATAATTGAAGATACTCGAATAATTTCATTGCAAGATATACAAACACATGTTATTATCACCTAAAAAAACCTACCTTTGCATCACTATATGATATATGCATTCGGAAAATCTCGATGCGTTTGAAATTATGAAAGGTAAATAAAAAATGAAAACAAATAGATAACAAATCATATTAAACATAGTATTTGTAAATTAGCCCATGATGAGGAGAGCTTCGACAGAAACAATAAAAAGAAGAAGGTAAGGTTTAATGAGAGAAAAAACCTAGTGTCCTCATAGCTTTAGTGGAAGATAGAGAAGAAGCGACAGCGTCCCATTTGCGGCTATTATTCTCATTCAATTTGAATTTGAGGGGTGTTGCATCGATGAATGTTGGGAGTAGCGATGGTGTGATATGGCTAATTAGGGTTTACATCTTGAAATGGAGATCTATAAAGAGAGAGAAGAGAGAAGAGAGATATTTTAGGAGTTTATAAAAATAACTTAAGGTTTAATGACCACAATACCCTTATTGTCTACTAAAAAGTTATATTTTCATCTAATAATTTTCGAAAATTACATAAATGACTCATTCATATTAGTCTTAGATCTTAATATTTAGAGGGTCCGATATATATATATATATATATATATATATATATATATATATATATATATATATATATATATATATATATATATATATATATATATATATATATATATATATATATATATATATATATATATATAGGTAGAGGTTCAAATGAGACCATGTAAATTTTGTGAAACCGGGAGACTCAATCCTAGCCACTCATTTTAGAGATCAAAAAATAAAAAAATTCAAATAGGCTAAAATAATGAGAATTTTCAAAAAAAAAAATTTCTACTTAATTTCGCTACTTATACAATCTAAAAAAAATTTAAAAAAAATTTAAAAATAAAAAAAAATTTGAAAAAACCTGGAAAAATCAAAAAAAATATTCTATTAGAATGTTGCTGGATGTTGCATATTCTAATAGAATATTACACTAACTAGTGTAATATTCTACTAGAATATGAAAAAACGCTAATCTTTTTTATTTTTTATTTTTTTATTTTTTTAATTTTTTTTGAATAAAAAAATAACGAAAATAATAAATAAATATATTTTTTTCAAATTTTTTCATTTATATTGCATTTTTTAATTTTTTTTTGTTTTATACCCAAAATGAGTGGCTAAGAATGCGTCTCCCGGTTTCACGAAATATAATGGTCTCATATGAACCTAACCCTATATATATATATATATATATATATATATATATATATATATATATATATATATATATATATATATATATATATATATATATATATATATATATATATATATATATATATATATATATATATATATATATATATATATATATATATATATATATATAGGGCTAGGATCAAATATATCCATACAAGTATTGTGTAACTTTAAAACTCAATCTAGACCACTCATTTAAAACACATTCTTTTAAGAATGTACAAAATTTAGTTCATTCTTTTAAGAATGGTAAGAACTCATTATGTCAAAAACTTATTCTGTTAAGAATGTGTTTTTTTCATTGTTACGAGAATGAAATTCGATGACCAGGATTTGGTTACAAGGTAACACAATAATTGGCATTATTATTATAACCTAGCCCTATATATATATATATATATATATATATATATATATATATATATATATATATATATATATATATATATATATATATATATATATATATATATATATATATATATATATATATTCTTGGCCGATTCACCATAGATTCGTTAAAATACTAGAGTTTATTAATTATATTCCTATATCCGATAAAATCGATGAGACGTAAAATATTTTTGTTTAAACTATGAACTAACTGTCAAATTAGTTTTGTTTTTTATACCATTTGGGAATAAAGAGTCGACGGAGCCAAAAGTATGGTGTTTCTTGAAATAGCTGTTACGTTAAATTCTGGCTTTTCTCATTGTTTGACGCATTGTATGAAACAAAAATCTGCCATGAATGCACTATAAAAGAGAAGGTTTGAGTAGTTAGAAACTCACTGAAAAATAAATATTCAAACGAAGATGGGTTCAGAAGCACCATTTCAGCTTCCAGTGGTTGATTTCTCTGAACTGAACACCAAGAATCCAGACCATCGTATCTGGAATTCTGCAAAAGTCAAAGCCCTTCAAGCCCTTCAGGAATACGGTTGCTTCGAAGCATCCTTTGATAAGATCTCACCCAAGCTTCAAGAGTCTGTATTCCATGAACTGGGCCAACTATTCGATCTCCCGTTGGAAACCAAGCAAAGAAACACATCCGACCGCGACTTTCATGGCTATATCGGACAAATCCCGTTCATGCCACTCTATGAAAGTATGGGGATAGACGCACCTTACATCCAAGAAAAAGTTGATAACTTCACCAGTCTCATGTGGCCAGAAGGGAACCCCAAGTTCTCGTATGTACATAAATTGTTATTGTTTGTTTATTCCTAGTTTATCTTCAAGATTATCAAAAGTTACAATATGCTGTGGGAATTGGATGAGGACATGTTAATATGTGTGTATGCAGGAAAAGCATCCAAACGTACTCGAAGATGCTGTGGGAATTGGATGAAATGGTGAAGAAGATGGTCTTTGAAGGGTTGAATTTGGAGAAATACTTGGAAGAGCACTTGGAAACAACAAATTACCATCTGAAGGTGATGAAATATCGAGTTGCTGATCCAAGTGAATCCAATATGGGATTAGATTCTCATGCTGACACAAGTATACTCACGATTCTACATCAAAACGGTATTCAAGGGCTTGAGATTCGAACCAAAGATGGGGATTGGGTTACTGTAAATGTTTCACCGAATTCATTTGTGGTCATGGCTGGTGAAAGCTTCAACGTAAGTATAATATTCATGAACTAAGGACAAACCTATACTTTCGATTACGTATATACATGATTACACATGCATACCTTATAAATGAATTTCTAGTAGTCCCTAGCGTAGTCAGAAAACCTGGACCCGAATCGAATGCTCGAAGCAGATTATCGGTGAAATAGAATGATTATGATGTTGATGATGCAGGTTTTGTCAAATGGGCGATTACATGCCCCGTTCCATAGGGTGGTGATGAATGCTGATAAGACTCGGCTTTCAGTTGGTTTATTTTCATTGCCAAAAATCGGGACAATCGTAAAACCCCCGAATGAGATGGTGGACAAGGAACATCCGTTGCTGTTCAAGCCTTTCGATTATGGAGAGTTCATGGACTACTTCTGTATGTCTGGCGTGAAGAAAGACACCTATGGCCTCAAGAATTATTGTGGTTTACTGAACTAAATATCTTGAGGCAGATATTATCATGAAGACTTAAATAAAGGATCGATCTCAATGATCATATGCTTAAATTACCGCATGTGTGTGTATTTATGTGAAAATTAATAAGCACTTTGTCCTCATTTTACAATGTGTAAACCTCTAAATCATTCAGATGTAAGATATATAAGATATGCAAAAAAACTAGTACCTGTTTATGATGCTCTTCTCGATATGAGGTTACAACAATATCCCACGACCAGAGTTCAACAGTTAGACTGTGGAATTATAGAAGTGAGGTCAAAAGTTTAAATTCTGACACGCACCTTCGACCATTGGTATTCTTCGATTTATATATCTCGTAGAGTTGCAACGTGAGATCGATTGTCACAGTTTACCCTTTTTACAATAAAGAGTCAATGGCGTATTTATGCAACCAATTACAACTTTTACCAATTCATGCAATTATGTGAATCTCATAATATAATCAGCTATTCACTAAAATATCATATACATTTGAAAGGCAAGTAAACCTACATAGGGGAGGGGAGACATGAGATAAGAATGCTTGGTTGAGGCGAGGGAATTCGGGTATATTTGAAAGATTAGAAATTAATTACCGGGAATGGAAGCCGAGATAAGAGGTGATAACTGATAAGCATGTTGATTAGGTAGCCTGTGCATTAAGTGTTTGTATTTTGCGTTTGATAACTTATACATCTAAAAATTAGGAATTTTTTATCCTAATGAGGTGAATGGTTTATAAAGGTAAGATTAATATTTAGGCATGTATCATGTTACATGTATGTATGCAACAATGAGATTGTACAGTCTTCAATCTTGGAAACCCTTCCTAAGACTACCACAAATATATGTGAGCCTGGTCCACCACAACAACACACATGCACGTCATTAAAAATCCAATGAAATCATGACTAGCCGACAAAATGGTTTGGGATTATATGTTTATAAAAGATGAAAGAGATTAAAATACATGGTATGAAAACTGTAATCATAATTGAAACCAATGGCATTCTATTACCCCACCATTTTAGTGAAAACCCATTAGGATTCAGTGATTGAAGGACCAAAACCGGTCATGGCAAAGCAACCTGAAAGTATAAACATATATTGCAGGTAAAGCATCATATTTAGAATGAGTGTACATTATAAGTAAAGCATCATATCCAGAATAAATATCAGATATCCAGATTATTTAGAATCAGAAAAACAATTACCTCAGGAACTTTAATCGACAACTTCACTTCAGCCTTATATCCGTTGTATGAGAAATCTAAAATTTCAGGAATTTAAACACTATCAGATATTCAGATTTTTGAAAGATTATGAGAGAATTTTCAATCACTAGCAAAAACGTACCAATGAGGCAAAGAAAAGACGTCTTCAGCGGTTCAGCAGTACCTATTAGGAGAACCGGTTCATTTAATCACCTAATTTCACTTCAGCAAACCGATTTGAATGGATGGATCGCATAATCGATTATACTGATTAGGATTTAAGAGTACCGAGAGTGAGAACTGAGAAGGGATTAGATATTCAGAAAGAAAGAGATGATAGATGATGAAATGAGGACCGAGAATGGGAGAATGGGAGAATGCGAGTTTGATTATTTGAATATTCAGTCTTCTTCTCAACACGCCTCGTCTTCTTCTCCATCTAATCATCTTTATTATTCGGAATTCCTCTATTAAAACTTTGCTGTCTATTGGGTGACGCTTAAAACGCTTAGAAAAAGGTGAAGTCAAAGCGTGCCAAATTAATTTGCAATCCCGCCCTTAGGTCTGAGACGAAGGCGTGAAGCTAGAGGTGCACAAAAGCCGGTTAAAAACCGGTTTCGGTTATTTAAAAACCGGTTTTTTAAAAACCGGTTTTTTTAAAAACCGGTTTCGGTTATAACCGGTCCGGTTTTGACCGGTTTTTTTAAACGAAATTGAGTTTTAAACCGGTTTTTTTTCGGTTTTTAAACCGGTTCGGTTCGGTTAACCGGAAGAAAAACCGGTTTTTTTTCGGTTTTTTAACCGGTTCGGTTTCAGATAAAAAACCGGCTAAAAACCGGTTCGGTTAAAAAACCGGTTCGGTTATTAAAAAACCGGTTATTAAAAAAACCGGTTCGGTTATTATTTTCGGTTATTTAAAAAACCGATTTTTTTGTGCACCTCTACGTGAAGCTGCCCCTTTCTAGCAGACTAAACCTCATAGTGGATCAAGATATGTAGCCCAAATAACATATGCCTTTAACAGGCCCTACATAATTGATGCCCCATTAAAACTTGCTGCCCTGGGCCATGGCCCAGCTCTCCCCGGCACCACCATTTAATATTCATTTGGTAATTACTATATAATGAATTACAAGCATATTTCTAGAACATTTTGGGGGGTAGGGGGTTTTTGGGTTTTAAGGGGGGTGGGTTCTTTTTTCCCACTCAGTTATCGCCATCTGTTTGCACACGCGTCTTCTTCACCTTCCGTATTTTCTCCATTTCGCCATCATCTCTGTAAAAGCCTTCGACACCGCCATCGTTCTCATCTTTATCCTCTGCATCCAGTTTCTCATCCTTCTCTCGCGGTTTCAATAAAATCAGGTACCGATTTCTTTACCTTTCCTTTTCCTCATCTTAATCCCTATACGCCGCCGCCCCTCCCGACCTCCACCTTCCTGTACAACTCCTATCACGACTACAACATCTAAGAAGCATGTAGACATGGTGGGTTCAATGGTGCTTGGTCTAGATGGAGATAAGGTGGCTAAGAAGGTGATGGCCGGTGAGGATTTTGCTTTTTATTAGGAGATGATTCCTGGAGTCATGTTCGGAATCGGAATCCGTAATGACGGTGTTGGTTCAGTTCACTCCCCACACTCGCCTTATTTTGGGAGGAAACAAACCTTAGATAATGTATTTGGTTCAGTTCACTCCCCACACTCGCCTTCAATAGAGGTACTGTTCTTAAATTATAATCTTTATTTCATATTCGCTCCTCTGATTTTGCTTCCGAATTTGACCTATTGTCGTTTTTCTTGGTACGGTTTTTGTTAGGCTTATGTGATTTGTGGGACATTAAAAACTAACCAAGTACAATATCTAAGGTTTGTTTCCTCCAACTCGATACCGGGCTTCAAATATGCAGGTTAGCCCCCATTTTTTAATTTACATTTATGGTTTTGTGTATAGGTTTACTTAGAAATTACGTGTTTTTTTACCGAAAAACAAAGAGAAGATTAAATTTTAGTAGTTTGTTCTGAAGCAATGAATAGACACCAAGGCTATAATATCTGTCATTCCTCAAGGGTGTTGTAATTCTGTAATTAACAATATAAAGACAAACAACACTTTCATAGCATTGCATAAAAGATACGCTTTGAATGATAGACGAAGACTGTTAATACAAAGCAACCTTAAAATATTTCAAAAACTTACAAAAAACGACATCTAAGACAAACTAAAATACATCCCCATTCACAGTTAAAAAGAAAAGAACACTTAAAGTCTTTAAAGAATTAATAAGATAACCAATATGGAATAAAAGCCGTCTAACCCACTTACCAAGTTCTGATACAACCCGTACGAAGCACGGGCTCAAAGTAGTTAGTACTAAAACAGAGAAACAAGAAACAACTTGAATGAGATACATATGATCAACATACATGTGGTGACACCTTATCTTTTAATATACATGTGGTGACACCTTATTTTTTAACAATATACAACTCAAATTCCGCAGTAGGATTTGATGGGGCACTTGGATGTCTTCCCTTCATTGGTGTAGCGAATGTAATGAATGTACTTGATGTGATCAAATTCCTTAAACCGCTGAATATTGTCTTCGTCAATGAGTTTTTGAGGTATCTCTATCTTCAGGCCCTTAATAAACGTAAATAGCCCCAGTGAAATTCGCTCTTGGTTTCCCTCCATTATCACCTTGTGATTAGGTGCTTCGATTCGTCCATTTGTCCATGCCTAAGTGAATGAAAACACGACGCATATGAGCAATATTAGTGACAATATATAGTTACTATATTGGTGGTACCTACCATGCAAGCATCGCCTGCCATGACTATGAATGATGAGGGCAAAGGATCAACTTCGATCCACTGTCCATCCTTGGTCTCTATCTGTAAACCCTTTACTTGTTTTTGATGAAGAATTGTCATGACACTCTTATCAGTATGAGGAACAATGCCTACAGAATTTTCCTCGTTCCCGTTAGGGCATAGGTACTTATTGTATCGAAGAAGATAAACTGTCGACCTAAGGAGTGACTCGCAGTGTTCTTCTATTCCATAGCTTTTCGCTACCATCCGCATCACTATCTCATCTAGTTCCACTACAGCCTTGGAGTACATCAATACACTTGTACTGAAAAACCGTGAATCAATCAAATTATAATTAGTATATGTTGATCAATGTCGTAAGACGTAAAATAAGAAACCATGCATACCAGAAACTTTCATTTCCAGAAGGCCACATAAGTTTTGTGAAATTTTCAGCTCCTTCTGTAGTTGTTGCGTTCTCAATACCTAAGCTTTCGTATAAAGGCATGACGGGAATTTGCCCAACGTAACCATCATATGGTGTATCTATATCTGAAGTGTTTAGGACTTTGACTTCGGTAGGAAGATTAAATAGCTCTTGCGATGCAAGGAAAATCCTGTCTTCAAGTTCCTGAGATACCCCATCGTACGTGGCTATGAAACAACCATGTTCCTCAAGCGCACCTGTAACTTCATCGCACTTCGTGATCCAAGAATTTGAAGTAGGGTTTATGTTTTTCAAACTGAGGTCGATAACCGGAAGCTTGAGCAGTGCCATCGATTCACAGACGTTCGATTATGTGTATAATACGATGTATTGTTCCGTCTCCAACCGATAATCTATTTATATGCGTGGAAAACAGATGTTCTTTTTTGTAGTCATATTCCTAAAATAAAGACATTATTAGACATTCTGATATGCACGCAATCATAGCTTTTGAGAATGCACATGTTTCTTGTGGAAATCGTTGATGCTTAGGTGTTTTTCCTGGAGTTATTTTCAAAATTGGGCCGGTTCCAACCCTACTAATGTGTTGGAATCCTAAGCTCTAGTTAACTGTTCAATCACCACAAAATCAGGAGGAAACAAATTGATTGTGGAGAATCAATTTGTCTCCAATTAGTGTACTTTTAGTTAATATATATTCTGTATCTTCGAGCTATGAAATATAGATTGTAACAAACACATGTAATTGGTTTTTGAGTGATATTTCCAATTATAATCAAAGAGGTATTTTGATATTTGTTTGTGTGTGTACAATTGTGATCTTGAATTGGTATCAGAGCTCAAGAAACTGGGGCTTTGAGTCTGTTAAATATACCTGATAATCCGAGAAGAAGATGTCAGATGTAGAAGATGCACCTGCTGCTACTCCGGTGAGGGAAAAGCAGATCGGCTCAACCACTATGGCGTGTCCGATGCTCATGTCAACCAATTACACCGTATGGTCCCTGCGTATGAAAGTTGTACTAAGAATTCATAAAGTCTGGACCATAATCGATCCAGGGGAAGAGAAAAACGATGATAAAGATTACCTTGCGATGGGTTTGCTGTACCAAGCAATCCCGGAGTCCCTAATCATGCAAATCGGAGATATCGATGATGCAAGGTCCCTGTGGAATGCGATCAAAGCACGACATGTCGGCGCCGATCGAGTGAAAGAAGCCCGGCTTCAAACTCTAGCCACCGATTTCGATCGGTTGAGAATGACCGAAACCGAGTCAATTGACTCGTTCACCGAAAAACTCGCCGGGATAGCCTCAAAATCAGCATCACTAGGAGAAGTAATTGACGAATCAAAGCTCGTAAAAAAGCTCCTGAAGACGGTGCCGAGGAGATACATCCACCTTGTTGCTTCCCTCGAACAAATCCTCGATCTGAAGACGGTGGGATTCGAAGATATCGTGGGCCGATTGAAAGCCTACGAAGAAAGAATTCGTGGAGACGAGGGTGGAGAAGAGCAGCAAAGGGTGTTGCTTACCCGATCCGGCGGCGATGGTGGCTCGAACGGCGGCGATGGTGGCTCGAACGGCGGCGGTGGTTACGGATTGCATCGAGAAGGAGGAGGCGGGGGAGGAATACCGAACCCGATAGAAGCAGAAGTGAGAAGTGGGGAAGAAAAGAGGGAGATGGCGGGTCTGGGTCGGGCGGGTCGAGTGGATCCGGGTCGACTAGTGGGCATTGGTCCAATTCAAATAGAAACCAGCCCAAAAACAAGCCCAATTCGAATTCGGACTCGAATCGAAACCCGAAAAAAGATCTGTCAAAAGTTATTTGTTACAGATGCGATAAACCGGGCCATTTCGCGTCTAAATGTCCGGAAAGACTTCAAAAATTCGAAGAAAGCCATCTTATCGAACAAAATGATACCGATGAAGCCGTATTTTTGCACGAAGCCGTTCTTTGAACAAAGACGTCTCTAGAATGACTTAGAGATTCGGGGGTGATTGTTGGAATCCTAAGCTCTAGTGGGTTTTAACTGTTCAATCACCACAAAATCAGGAGGAAACAAATTGATTGTAGAGAAATAATTTGTCTCCAATTAGTGTACTTTTAGTTAATATATATTCTGTATCTTCGAGCTATGAAATACAGATTGTAACAAACACATGTAATTGGTTTTTGAATGATATTTCCAATTATAATCAAAAAGGTATTTTGATATTTGTTTGTGTGTGTACAATTGTGATCTTGATAATGCACATTTTATGTGTTGGGTGTTTGATGCACGTAATCATGTCTATAGTCATATAAGTGGCGAATCCAGGATCCAAACTCACGTGTGTCCAACTTAACTGATATAACAAAATAAACAAGTCGTAAAGCTTTGGTTAAGGTCGGGTTTTCAATAATCCATCTAAGACAAGTACAATTAATAACATAGATAAAATAAAATTATAAAAAATACAATTTAACATCTTACCCTTGTTCATTTTCATAATTCGAAGAGAATGTGCCAAAATAGTTTGTTTGCAAATGCAATGAAATGAAAAGCACTTTAAGCAAATACAATGAAATGAAAAGCACTTTCTAAAAGAAATAGCTTTGTCTAGGTCCATAGGTAGCTTAGCTATGCCTTTCTTTTTTCTTTGTCCGTGATTTAAGTAAAAAATTTACCAAACCACAATATAAAACAACTTTACTTTGAAACCATGTCCTCATCATCAAATGTCACCAGCTTTCTACATTTTTTCTATAACCGGACATAAGTCCTCTAAATTTCTATTTTCACAAGAAAGTATTTACTATTTACCTATAGTAAGAAGAGAAGAACAAATAAAAACTTTACCAGTAAGCCGAAGAACAAAGGAGACGCTTACGACAAAGTTGAGTGGCAAAGTCGTGGAGCAAAACAGAGGTCGAAGATGGGTAGATGGCGGTAGACGTCGGAGATGGACAGAGGGCGGCGACGGCAACGGCAACATACGTCTATTAGGAAGTTAATTTTTGTTTTTTAGGTTCCAGTAACCTTCTCTTTTGATTTTCCCACCTTCTATGCTTTAGATCTTATCTTCTACAATATCTTATACGAACTTAAAAGATCAAAATATTTAAGTATATTGGGACAAACGGTATTTATATGAAGGTTGATTTGGTTTCTTTTTACAACTTTTTAGATAATATATCAAATGTAGAACAAACTCTTCAAAACAATGGGTGTCCATGGACACCCTTGAGACTAAGTTAGGATCGCCCTTGAGTCATATTGTCTTGTGTAAAAATGTTGGAGAGGCTTACCAGGGATGGCAAAAATTGACCAAAATGTTGGTCGCTTCCCAATCCAATCAAAATTAACTTGCGTTTTACTAAAAATTAATGTTAGCGGATGCACAATACAAATTTCTCACTAGTCTTTATGAAAATGTGAAAGTTAATACATATTAACCCATTATCACCGGGTGAACTGATGATCACTTTCAAATATAGACAAACATTTTAGATTTTTTCAATTATAGCATTATACTTCCATTTTATTTGCCGGAGAGTATGTTTAAACAGTATTTTCCTTTTTTATTAATTCAGCCGTTTTTAATTATTACTATTATAGTATTATTATTATCAGAACGTGTGGTTTCAATCGTTGAAAGGATTTAGTGGAGGACGTGTCAACAATTTATGGGCCATGTGGACCGTCCAACTCACATAAGGTGCGGAGAATACATCCACGACAACTTTAAGTCATTGTTACTAAACATTATTGACTCTTATGATCTAATCATTCTTAGTTTCATCAAAATTTCACTAGTCATCATCACTTCCGTTTCCAATTCAACATTTAACTTTTTTTTGGAACCGGCAAATAATATTAAAAAAGACTCCCCTAGCAAGGCGCTAGGGGCAAAAGAGTACAGACAAAAACATTAAAGTGATAACTATTTACATGCAAAGGTAATTATAAACGATAAAACGGATCAAAACTCCAAGTGCTCCAGTCCAAACTTTCACCCTTAGTTCTATGTTTCTGCCACAAAAAAACAGTGGATTTGATCGTCTCCATAATTTTCGCCGGTTGAGTGTTACGACTTCTAAAGACCCTTTCGTTCCTTGCCTTCCATAAACACCAAAAAGCACCATAGATAATGCTCAAGAGCCTAACCTTCTTTTTCGGACATCTACCCCACCTTCTGGCAAAGTCAAGAATGGCATTGATTGAATCCGATGAGTTATTAGTAATCCCGCACCAATTCCAAATCATATCCCATACTTGTTTTGCAATCCGACATTGAACCAGGAGATGACTTTCACACTCATCAATTTCTGGACATATCCCACATTTTGGAGATTCAATATGCATACCCCGGTTGTGGAGAGCTAGCGCGGATGGAATACGACCCAGTTTTGCACGCCAAACAAAAGCAGCGACCTTTTTAGGCACTGAAGATATCCATTCAAAAACACCATCACATATCGGATGAGAAGCTCGATCAAGGCGCTTCCTTAGTAATGCTACACACATCTTCCCATCGACTGCATACGGGGATCTCCACTCATCATCAGTATTCGGGATTGGCATAACCTCACTGATCGGACAGTTAAGCTTCTCGAAAGCCTTGCTAGATTTTACAATGTTGAGCCATACACCTGGGCATTGGAATTTCGCAAAGCAGTGGGGATGAACATTTGCCAATTTGTGAATGCCAGTTATTACTTTAGCCCATAGTGTGTTTGGATTTGTTTTTAACTGCCACCACCATTTGGCCATGAGGGCAAGATTTAATGTTTTAATTGATCCCAGCCCCATACCGCCATCTTCTTTTGAAGCAACTAATCTGTCCCATGAAATCCAATGAATGCAAGATCGATCTTCTGTTCCTCTCCAAATGAATTGTCGCTGAATTTTCTCCAACTTGTTGATCACACCTGATGGGGCTGCATAAAGAGACAAGAAATAAGTAGGAAGGTTACCTAGGACTGCTTTTGCTAGTGTGATTCTGCCACCAAAGCTTAGTGTTTTTGATTTCCACATAGATAATTTCGACTGGAATCTATCAATAATAGGTTTCCATGCATTCATCCGGTTCATATTTTCTCCAACAGGTACACCAAGGTAGTTGAAGGGAAGCGTGGCTGGTTGACATCCAAGGGGGGACGCCCAATTGCTTACTTCACTCGGGTTAGCGCCAATACCGAAGACTCTTGATTTGTTGAAGTTGACTTTGAGCCCCGACACCATATGAAAGCATCTAAGAATTCTCGCCAGGTTAACAACATTGCGCCTAGACCATTCCCCCACAAATAGGGCATCATCTGCATAAAACAAATGAGAAACAAAATTGTTAGAGTTAGGGATTTTAACCCCATCAAAAATTCCCACTTCACGAGCCTTATGCATCATCACATTTAGACCCTCCATTCCAATTATAAAGAGGAAAGGCGAGAGTGGATCTCCTTGTCGAACCCCTCTATACATGGAAAACTCTTTGGTGGGGCTGCCATTAACAAGAACCGAGGCTCTAGCGGATTCAAGACACCCTTTCATCCATAAGCGCCATTTGGGATCGAATTGCATCTGTTCCATTACCGAGTCAAGAAATTCCCAGTTTATCGAATCAAAAGCTTTATTAAAATCTGCTTTGAAAATAAGCATCTTTCTTCCACACTTCTTTGCCAGCGAGCACAATTCATTTACAATTAGGGGGCCTTCTAATATGTTCCTGTCTTTCACGTAGGCAGATTGTTCCTCACCAATGCAGTCGCCAATATGTCTTTTCAGCCGGGAAGCAAGAATCTTGGCAATAATTTTGTAAAGGCTGCCAATAAGACTAATCGGACGATAATCGTTGAGTGATAACGGATCCTTCACTTTTGCAACAAGTGATACAAAAGAAGAATTACACCCTTTCGAGAATTTACCCCACCGCTCAAAATATCTCACAAATGATATAATATCTTCTTTCATTAAACTCCAGTAGGTTTTGAAAAATTTAAACGAAAACCCGTCTGGACCGGGCGCTTTGTCACCACCACATGACCAAATGGCATTTTTTATTTCTTCCTCTGAAATAGTATCTACAAGGGAGGCTGCGTCATTGGGATTTAGTTTTTTAAAACCGTTGCTATTTAATTTTGGGCGGCTGCTCCACTTTTCGTCAAATTTTGCCGCGAAAAATCTGTGAACTTCATTTTTTATTGCGTCTGGATTCACATTCCACACCCCCTCGATTAATAAGCCATTGATCTTATTTTTGTTATTTCTATTGTTTACATAGCCGTGAAAGAAGGTGGTGTTTTCATCGCCTTCAACCATCCATTTAATCCTCGCCTTCTGCTTCAAATCAAGAGCGTTACGTTTTTCCATCGCCGCAATTTCCATTGCACATCTCGCTCGAGAGCCAGATTCAAACGGTAGGAGAGGTCTGCTTTCAGCGATTGAGTCAAGGACCTCCAACTGTTGTTTCAACTTTATCAATTCGCCTTTTTCTTTCGCATATTCAAGATCTTTCCATCTTTTAATCCTCATTTTAGTAAACTTAAGCTTATGTGAGAGTAATGAGTCGACAGCACCATAACCCTGAAATTCCGACCAAGCTCCAATCACTACTTCATTGAGACCATCACAGTTAAGCCACGAGTTAAAGAATTTGAACGGTTTTGGTCCAAAATCGATTTTGACTGTGCATAGTTTGATTGGATTGTGATCTGATATATCTCGTGGGAGTACTGTTGCAGCCGCACCAGGAAACTTACTAAGGAAGCCGTCACATATCAAAAACCTGTCAAGTTTACTTAGTTTTTCGCCCACCTGTCGATAATAAGTAAACTTGAATCCTCCCATCCTCAGATCATGTAGAAGGTTGTTGCTGATAAATAGATTGAAATCGTTGGCAGAAGAGGGACAAAATTGGGAATTTATTCGTTCTTCTCTCCAACGTACCACATTGAAATCACCAAGTATGATCCAAATAGCAGTGCGACTAGACTTCAGTTAACTAGTCTAAAACATTTACAGTGATGTCAATTTGGCATTAGTCATTAACAATAAATTAGCTTAACCTCTTTAAATTTATACTTATACTTCTTTACTCAAAATAGAATTGAACTTACAATTCTTAAATAATAATAACGACATACTTGATAATGTAACTATAGGTGGGTGAAAATTGTCAAAGTTGATAAACTTAAATGTAGTACAAAGGGATTGGAGCCTGTCTTCTTAATTAGAGTGCCTTTGCATCCCTGCTCCAAGAGTGATGAAGCTCAGCATCGCCATGGGTTTTTCTATTGATTGACAAACTTGCACAAAGCTTCAATCGTTTTTGGTTTCGAATTCTCAATATTGTTCAGATTTCATGACGAACTTGACAAAGAGTAGAGTTCCGAGATTAGGAGCGGGAGCATGGTACGCCGCCTGGAGCAACCGGTGCAGACGAACTCTGTCTCCTTTGGTATCAGTGATTAAGTATGCAAACGGAAGAACATCGGGCAAGTTACTGGATGCGTCAGAGATTGAATTGGAAGCGGCGACAGATTTTGAAAGGGTTTTGGAAATGGAAGGTGGGAAGAAGGTTAGCAAATCGAGCATCGTCTGTACCCTCTGTTCCTAATCATCCTGATCGTATATGAATTTGAAAGTCAAGAGGATCTAACGCAGACAAATTTTGAGCAAAAATAGGATTCACAAAACCATATACTTATAATTAGTTGAATTTTTTAAAAATAAATTAATCAAAACGCCCTTTAATCTCTATTATTTCAATAAGAGATTATTAATATATAGTTTTACTTACATAAATATGTCTCTGCTAACATTATATTCACACTTGCAACAAGTATCTAACGTATCTTGAATTAAGTTAATATTTCCAAAACTTGTCCCATACTAGCTTAACTCCATTTTGTTATTGGTTAAATGTTGGAATACTTGATTCCATTCCAACTCTCATTGCTTTGTTTTTTTCTCAATTTAGCATTAAAAATATTTATATAGTTAAGGGACTACCAATTAACTCATATGTTCACATTTTTAGTTTCATCCAATCATAGTGGAATATATATAATTCCATTCCAGTTTCCAACATCTTTAATGAATCTCTATTTTATATTATAAATTTCAATAACATCATATTTCCAAGTTTAATAAGGCTTTTTGCATATATTTAAACTTCATGCTCATTAAGTTCTATAAACTGTCATAAGGATATTCCAACTAATAACTTTTAAATATTCTTTTATATGAATACATGCCAACATGTTACAAATATTAGAACCATGTTATAATCCCTTTATAAGATCGGGTTTGACCAAAATTAGAAAAACTTGACAACCCTTTTTAACTTCATGAAAATTCTTGTAAAGTTTGAACCTTACCTTTCAATTCGATCCCAAGATGGAGTTAATTAGTTCCATGATGTTTTGCTACTCCATTTCTCAATCAAGTTCTTTGTTCAAAGTACACATAATTATACTAATGTCAAGCTTCCATTTTCCATAAACTCCAAAACGATAAGTTCTTACTTGATAATTTTTATGTTCATGGACCACATACTCCAATTTTTTTTCCTATTAATCTTTATGTAAAAGCTAACATACACCCATGATATTCAAGAAATATTCATATATGTACAAACTCCAACATGTGCCCAAACTTATCAAACAATTCCATAACCTATCTTCAATTTCATCATAAATAATACAAATTCCAGAAATTCTTGAGAAATCTTTAACATGCATTCATGGTTTCCCCCAATTTCAGAAAAGTTTGCTTAGGGTTTAAAAGATTACCTTGAAATTTCTGTCTCACATACAAAATCAGCACTTGTTGGTAGATTGAATGTCGAAACCTGACCTGAAGGGACCACCTCTAACCGCCGCCGCTGTTCGCCACCGTCTGCAGCAGCAGCCACCGCCGGCAATGGCGGTGCCGCTGATTACCTTCGTCCCTTTCAGGTTGAAAGACGCACCACCGAGCCACCTTCTCGATGATTATGACGAACACGCACACACACATATACTTGATCGGAGTGTGTGTGTGTGTTTCTCCTTCCCGTTCTCGATCTCCTTTAAAGAATACGCATACCAGGCTAAAAGTAGACCTGGCGATTCGTGTATTCGTGTCATAAATTCGTGTCACACACGAATTTGACACAATATGAATACAGAAAGAGAAATAACCTTTTATCTCTGTTTTTAAAATGTATTTGTGTCGTGTATTCGTGTCGTGTCGTGTCTCTTACAAACTCGTGTATTCGTGTCTCAAATTGCCAGGTCTACTAAAAACGGGAACAAAGGTCAACTGTGATATTAATCTGGTCAATATTTGAGAAAAATACCGAAAATGCCCCTGACCTTATATGCATTGGTAAAATTTCTGCATTTCTTCCATTTGTTTCGCAAACTTTACACCCACCTAACTTCTACATATCAAACCCAATATTTACAATCTTTATATCGTTAGAAAGGTGAGAATGAGCTTTACAACTTTCTCCTACTGACTTTACTCTGAATCCATCCAGATTTACCGCTATAGACCCTTAAACATGGCCCTTCGGTCATTTTGTGACTTTTTGGCCATCTTTAAGCCGTTATAACTTCTTCGTTATAACTCCAAACGACCCGAATCGTTTTCCTATATTCTTATTACATCAAATATTATCAAAGCCTCCTTGATGACTTTTTCTCAAATCGTTATATATTTTTAGATATAAATTTTTAAAGAATTGACAAAAGTTTTCTTCACTTTTGTCCCCAAAATTCCATTTTTGTCCTTGGGCCTTTAAATCGAATTTCCAAATGAAATAATCATTCATTATAACTTAATAAAATGTCTTAAAATCCAAGTTTCCATATTTTCATTTTTTTTAAACCATTTTAGCCTTCCACATACATTTATATTTGTTTAAACATCGAACTTCTTATTACCAAGATACTTGGTTTTAAATGCTTATTTTATATTTTAAAATTTTAGGTTGTCACAGTAACAATCAACAAAGCAGTAGTAGATTTGGGATCTAGTGTGAACATTCTCCCGGGATACTTGTACGTTCAATATGACGTAAGAGAGCTAGAACGAACAGAGAAAATCTTGTAGCTAACAGACCTGTCGACTAAGGTTCCGCAGGGAATAATGACCAACGTAATCGTAAAAGTGGTAGATTTTGTTACTCGGTGGACTTTTTGGTGAGGGTATTCGAGTCAGTAGACTCGAAAACGGTGGCACTATGCACATCATTACCTTAGATCGTCTGGTATGGGATAATGTTGTTGGAAGCTCGTTACACGGGTACCATAGAAAGCCATGGAACTTCCTTAACGACCTATGAAATTTGAATGAGTAGGCTCTCTACAGTCGTGATTCGAAAATTTGTAATCAAGAGTTCTGCAGAAGTCATGAGTTCCAAGTGTAACATGTTGTCTAAGTTTGTCAGAGAAATGGAAAGTCGCAACGTAGAAGTACACTGTGTCTAGGTGGAAAGTATGAAACATTAGGGGTATAAAGGTTGTAAATTGATGATGAGAACAGCTTAATTGTATTCACAGATTCATATGCCTTATATAGGCTAGATATACATTTGTGGTCATCCTTAATTACAGGAGATTGAATAGGAACAAATCTACATATTTGACTATATAAGATATTGTGTTGAATAGAAAGAGATCTAGATATTTGACTATATAAGATATTTGAGTGAATTTACAACGTGATAATGTTGTGTGGGCCCAATGGATTGGCTGTATCCATAATACGCCCCCGCAAGATGGAGGATCCATCGGAGACGCCAATCTTAGACCTGTTGCATAGAAAAGGAGCACGTGAGAGCGGTTTAGTGAGCATGTCAGCCAGCTGGTCTTGAGAGTGAACATGAAGAACGCGAAGTAGCCCGGCAGAAACTTGTTCCCTAACAAAATGATAGTCAAGAGCCACATGCTTCATGCGTGAATGGTATACCAGATTTGCACAGACATATGTAGCACCGGTGTTGTCACAGAACAAGGTAGGAGTTTTGGTGATAGGAATGCCAAGCTCAAGTAATAAATGTTTTAACCAGGTAAGTTCCGCAGAAGCATTGGCCAGAGCTTTGTACTCTGCTTCAGTGGATGACCGAGATACCGATTTTTGCCTTGTAGATTTCCAGGACACAATATTAGATCCAAGATATAGTATGTAAGCTGTAGTGGACCTACCTGCATCATTAACACCACCCCAATCGGAATCAGAGAAGGCCGTGAGAGTGAGAGGAGAATTGTGGTTGAGAAATAGCCCATAGTGAATGGTGCCTTTGAGATATTGGAGAAGTCGTTTGAGAGCTTGCCAGTGAGATTGGCATGGAGCATGCATGAACTGAGACAATTTATTTATGGCGAATGAGATATCAGGACGGGTGAAGGCTAAGTATTGAACAGATCTAACAAGTTGGCGATAAGGAGTAGCATCAACAGTGGGAGCAGAGTCAATGGAAATAAGAGGATCAGAGGTGCTGAGGGGAGTAGTGACGTCTTTTGCACCTTCCATGTGGAACTGGTTGAGGACATCTTGAATGTGACGATGTTGTGATAGGAATAGACCGGAGGGGGTTGAGATCACTTCGACCCCAAGAAAATGATGAAGAATACCAAGGTCTTTTAGAGAAAATTTGGTGCTGAGGGACGAGATGAAGTGGGACAGAAATTTGGGGTCGTTTCCGGTAAGAACTATGTCATCTACATACACTAGGAAGTAGCAGATGATGTTGTTGCAGTGGTAGATGAACAAGGAGGCATCGGCTAAGGACTTTCGAAAGCCAAACTGAAGGAGGTAGCTAGCTCATTGTACCATGCGCGTGGCGCTTGTTTTAGGCCATAGATGGATTTTTTTAGTTTACAGATGTGGTTGGGAAATTATGGATGAGTGTAACCGGGTGGCTGGGACATGAAAACTTCTTCATGTAGTGTGCCTTGAAGAAAGGCATTATTGATGTCAAGTTGGCGGAGAGGCCAGTTGTGGGAGAGTGCAATGGAGAGGATGGTTCGAATTGTGACAGGTTTTGTAACGGGGCTGAAGGTGTCAAAATAGTCTTTGCCATATTGTTGATGGAAACCTTTTGTGACTAGTCGGGCTTTATATTTGTCAATGGATCCATCTGGTTTCCGTTTGATGCGGAATACCTATTTGCATCCTATTGGAGAATGGGATGATGGAGGAACTAGTTCCCAGGTTTGGTTGTGAATGATGGCATTGAACTCGGCTTCCATTACTTGACGCCAATTAGGGTCTTTTAGAGCTTGAGTATGAGTAGTGGGTTCAAGAGTTTGGGGAAGGGGATGAAGGGTTGTGGTATTTATGAAGTTGGAATTGTAGTATTTGCTGTTTTGTTTTCTAGGTCGATGTAGAGGAAGAGGAGTGAAATCAGGAGTTGGAGTTGGAGAGGGGCTGAGTTGGGCAGTGGGTGTTGAGGGAAGAGGGGATAAGGGTGGAGATTGAGGTGATGAGGGCTCTGCTGGTCCAGAAGAGGGTAGTGTCGAATCTTCGGATGTGGAGGTTGTTGTATTGGGAGTGACGGGTGATGGGTGAGCTAAACTGGGAATAGTTGTTTGTAGTGATCGAGTAGGGGTGGGTGTTGGAGGTCGGTTATGAGTGGGTTTGAGAAAATCATCACAGGTGGGAAGGGGAGATGATTCATTTTGAAGTGGATGGTATGGAAACGTATGTTCAATAAATTCCACATGGCGAGAATGATATATTTTGTGAGAAGTAAGGTCATAGCATTTATAGGCAGACTTTGAAGGAGAGTAACCAAGGAAGATGCATTTGGTGGAACGAGGGTGTAGTTTAGTGACGGCATAGGGGCGCAACCATGGGAAGCACAGACAACCAAAAGGTTTCAGTTTGGTGTATGAGGGTGATGAGTTATAAAGTTGCTGGTAGGGTGAGGTGTTGTTGAGTATGGATGTGGGAAGTCTATTGGACTTTTGAATAGGTCCCCAGACATTAGAATAAACAAGTTCAAGTGGTTTAGAAGCAGTAAAAGAATTGCCACCAAATGGGAGTTTATGACTTTTATTAATGGAGCATGCATCACAATGAAAAGAAATAATAGACAATTTATTTGACTGGACATTTAAGGTCTTGAGGAGAAGCTTAAAGACTTTGATAGATGGATGACCCAGCTTGTGATGCCATGAGAGAAGTGACCCGGGTGAAGTTGTGAGAGTGTTGATTTGAGGAAGATGTCGAATGGACTTGATAACAGCATAGTAGATATCATTGACGTTCACTCCCCGCATTAGACACGCCCCCGTGCGTAGATCCTTAACCACAAAATGATATGGAAAGAATTCAACAAAGACACGGTTAGATTTGCATAGTTTTGCAACTGAAATAAGATTATTGTGCAATTTAGGAACAAATAGAACATCATGCAAATGTAAGGGACGAGATTGAGTGTGTGAGATGGGAAGAGTTGTACCATTGCCTAGTACGATCTCATCGGGTCCTCCATATTCCGATAGGGTGTGGAACGAAGCAGGGTTGGTAGCCACATGGTTAGAGGCACCACTATCAAACATCCAAGGTGGTGATGGCAAGGTAGACCTAGCAGCAGTGGTGTTAACTGTTGGAGATGGTGCTGACATAGATATGGTGATGTTGTTGTCCTTTAGGAATCTCGCCAATTTCCTACACTCTTTGGTGTCGTGACCTGCAAAGTTACAATACTGACAGTAAAGAGAGTTCCTATTACCACGATTGGATGAGTTATTTCCATTTGACGTGGCTTGGAATCGATTTGATCTGGGTCCAGAGTTGTTGAACTTGGTGAAAGAGCGATTGTCTGTGTTTTGCCTTGGAGAAAATCGAGATTGAGACCTCTGAGTGTTGTTCACCGTAGCTATAATTGGTGATTGTTGGGTATCTTTAAGGGTTCGTTCATGATCCACCAGTTTGTCAAAGAGATCAGGGAAAGTGATTGTGGTGTCACGGATTTTTAGGGTGGCTGATATGTGAGCATAATCTTCACCAAGTTGACCGAGGATGTGAACTATTAGGTCTTCTTCATCAACTGGGCTTTGTGCAAGGGCCAGTTCGTCGGCAATGGTTTTCATCTCATTGAGGAAGTCAGCAACTGGTCTGGAGCCTTTGGGATTGTTGGCAATACGTGATTTGAGTGAAATAATTCTTGATCTGGAGACACTAGCGTAGCTGTCACTTAGTCGCTTGAAGACCTGGCGGGAGGTTTCTGCGGATGATACAATAGGTTGAATAGTTTCTGTGCAGCTGGCGAGTAGGGCGCCAGGAAGAATTTGATCTTGTCTGTACCACGGTCGATAGGCCGGATTGGGCTTGGTGGCATCGGTGGAGAGAGTTTTGGATGGGATTTCTTCTGACCCGTCAACATAATTGTCGAGACCAAGACCAATTAAGGTAGCCATAACCTGCTTTCGCCAAACTGGAAAATTAGTAACGGTAAGTTTGATTGGGAAATGGGTTTGAGCTGTGACTTCGATAATAGAGGACATTGTAGCAGAGGAAGATTGAGGAAAGGTTTCTGGATCAAATTAGGGCTCAGAGGAGCTGGATGAGCTCTGATACCATATAAAGGTTGTAAATTGATGATGAGAAAAGCTTAATTGTATTCACAGATTCATATGCCTTATATAGGCTAGATATACATTTGTGGTCATACTTAATTACAGGAGATTGAATAGGAACAAATCTACATATTTGACTATATAAGATATTGTGTTGAATAGAAAGAGATCTAGATATTTGACTATATAAGATATTTGAGTGAATTTACAACGTGATAATGTTGTGTGGGCCCAATGGATTGGCTGTATCCATAATAAGGGGTACCCGGGTTCCATGTAAGTTTTGGTTTGTCGAGATTTGATCAGGAACTGCTTAACCAAGCAGTCTCTCTCTCTCTCTCTCTCTCTCTCTCTCAGTAGAATAGAATACCAATAACTAACATGTGATCCCTCACTTATTTTTTTGACATGTCTCATTAGAGTGTGCAACACTAGCTGGTCCTGCAGCTTGTGGGTTGGATTGTGGAAATGGTGATAACGGTCGAATACGAGACAACTACTTGATCACAAGCAACAAATCGACTAACCATTGTACCTGCTCTTGAATAACATCTATCATCGCCACCACATATCTATGGTCAAGCTCCTGCTCAGGTTGTGCCTGATGTAACAGTGATTGTCGTCGGCATCGCTGCCTCGGCAGAACTAGTGCATCCTCCTGCTTAACATGGGCCTCGACAACCTCAGCTGGAGAGGCCTCCATAAGCTTGTATCCCCCATGTATCTCTATTCGGCGTACCACCTGCATTTCCTCTAAAAATGTGGCATCCATCATTTGTGGCTCATATCCCACCATGCCTCCCAATAGCCTTTAAGGATCCCGTATGACTATGCCAGGCGCATCAGAATGTGGCCACCACAGATCGGGCTAGTTTCATTCGCCCCGTTGGTGTTTCACTCTAGATATGCGGCTATCAAGTACGAAAAATGTAAGAATACGGTCAGGGTGAGAAGGCCCCAAAAGAAAAACAGGTCAGTCGAGGGAAACTTCTCATCACCTCGACGGTGAATAATAGAAGATCTAATCACGTGGTGGAGGAGTTGGTGGACTGGCGAGCACATCATGCGGCTCCTTCGATGTAGAAGGCATGTAAACTCATGGGGCTACAATAACCCAGACCTCAGCCTCGCTAAAGTCTCGTGGCTGTACGGTGAGGTATGCATAGAGGAATGGAAGGAAGTGAATGTTGGTAGTCTCTGCCTGTGTATAGATATCAAGTCTCAAGGCTATCTCTCAGATGTTGCAGTGGTAGCTCATTCCTCTGAGTCTGAATGTAAATGTAGTATGTTCCATGTGCATAGTATGAAGCATATCATATGTGAATGTGGCAAAGAAATCATGTACGGTGAGGTATGCATAGAGGAATGGAAGGAAGTGAATGTTGGTAGTCTCTGCCTGTGTATAGATATCAAGTCTCAAGGCTATCTCTCAGATGTTGCAGTGGTAGCTCATTCCTCTGAGTCTGAATGTAAACGTAGTATGTTCCATGTGCATAGTATGAAGCATATCATATGTGAATGTGGCAAAGAAATCAAGTACAAGCTATGTCTAAACAACCTCGTGACATCAGAAAAGATTTCCTCAATCGACGTAAATTTGGGCACTCCCACCTCATCGGTAAATACTCATGTCAAATGCGGCTGCATTAGGGGTGTGAAACCAACCTCTTCGGCGTAGTCCTAATCACGTGATAGTGCTATCTCAATCTCCTTAGGCAGGAGCTTGGTCAGCCTACCCAAATAATAATTCTTGTAACTAACAGGTAATGTATAATGAAATGTAAGGAATGGATGTACAGGTAAGTTCTCAGACTGCTAGACTGGCTACTCGTGTTTGTCTACTTGCCATCTATAAAGTAATATACAAACACCCCATTAGTCAAGCTATGAAAAATTTTGGTCCTGGCTCAAGATTGCGTCGCTATGCCCATATGGTGGCATCATGGAGTGGTGAAGCTCATCGTCTCGTCGCTAATCATGAACGAGGTATCACGATGCATGAATGTTCATCTGCGGCTCTATGATTATCAGGCCATGACATTGCGATGGATGAGCGTTCCTAACTCCGGTAGCCAAAACAAGTTACTTAGTCCAATTTAAGTTCATAGATTTGTTTATCTAAGTCCTAATAAGCATGATTGGTATTCAATAAACATAGAACAAGCAAACAAGCCCGAGTTTGGGGGAAAACCCTTTAGGTTCCCAAAATGAAAAAATTCGGGGTTTTTAACACCCGTAATCAAGAAATGAACATACTAGAAGTATTAAGTTCGTACGTTTTTAGACCTTGCCTTTGTGTTGTTATCTTATTTTGTAAACCTAAACAGTCACTTACAAAAATATTATATGCAAGAAACTATATCTTAGGCAATTTCAATAAAAACACAAACATAATCACAGTTATACACACTTTAAGTTTTTGACACACAAACATTGTTAAAGATGTCGAGTCTGATGCAAACTGAAGAAGATCAAGCAAACTGAAGCAATTTAGCGAACCGAAGCAAACCGAGAGTTAGCAGCTAGATTAACCGGTACTGATGGGTCTAGCCTTTAGTTGGATCATTCACCTTTGTTGGGTCATTTCTTCGGTTGAGTTAGTGATTCAAAGCGGATCAACATGAGTAAAGAGGTATCACGAGTAAGGGGAAAATTTGGCCAGAGCTGGAAGCTGAACTTCTTTAATGGATCGACAATTTGATAGGAATTGAAGATATCAATATCAGCATAACCGAGGCAAGCCTTCCTCCCGTTCAGATAAGATGTTTAGTAACCTCTGTTAAGCAACCATTGCAACAATCAGGATAGTAGCAAAAGGCTTAATCAAGGGTATAATTGACACTAATTTCAAGGTCTGACATGGACGGCATGTAAAAGCATAATGATATTTGTCCTATATGATCATAACTTGTCACATCAGTTAACCTAGTGTAGAAAGCATGGCGTTAGAAGATTTGCAATCAATTCATTTTGATCTCCTTGACCGGTATATATATACATCTCGAGGTTTTTAACTATGAAAATGTCAATAGCGTGAGTCAAAATATTGAGAGATTGTAATAAATACTTGTATAGTTTGTATAAGATTCAACAATAATAAAGAATATATATATATATATATATATATATATATATATATATATATATATATATATATATATATATATATATATATATATATATATATATATATATATATATATATATAGTTCTACTGTGGAAACAGCATGATTAGTTTAGATCAAGTAAACCACTTAAGTACTTGTGTTATTGTTTGGTTGCTTGTTTCTTCTTGTCATTCTCACTTACCTTGATCAGATCGTGTACATTGTAAATCAAGACACATACATCATAACATATACACACACAACCATATATACATAGTTACACACTTGTTTTTTGACAAACACAAAGATACACCACACAGTCACGTATAATTTCTATTTTTAAAACACAAACACAACAAACATACACGCATAATTTCTATTTTTAAAACACAAACACAACAAACATACACGCATAACAGCGTACGTACACACATCACATCATTTGTGTAATTTTGATACAAACTTTGAAAACAAAATTATTAGCATATTTTTTAATATATTTAATAAGGAGAAAGATAAGATACCACCAAATATTTATATTCTTTGTAACAATGACCACTTCTTTTTAATGTTAATTTCTCTTATATATGGAGGGATGTACTAAAAATACATAAGAATTATTATTATTTACTTTTCTAAAGATGATTTTATTTTTGTTGAGGATCTTTTTAAAATGACAATTGCAACCTCCACAATTCCCACTTTTTACTTGATATTAAAGAATCATTTGTAGTATAAGATTTGAAAGACATAAGGAAATATTAGTTAACAAAATATATACTTGTGCAACTATAATGACATTCTCATTGAAGTTAATGTAGGTTCTGGGATTAGGATCGACATTCCAACCCTGAACGTCTTTGTTGGAAATTGTTAAACTGTAACTCAAAAAGGGAAACTTATTAACACATATTATGGACCTTTAAGATATATGTTGATTGGCTCCGACCTAATTAGGGGTGAGTAAAAACCGAACCGCAAACCGAAAAACTACACAAAAAGCAAAACCGAAACCCAATGAAATAACCGATGGTGCATTTTTTTTACAAAAGAACTATTTGCGTTGCGATTCGGTTTTACATTATTTACTACACCGCACCATTTGTAAAACCGCATACCAAACACCGCATCGCAAAACCGCGTCATATGATATTTTAAGTATTTAATTAATACATAGTGCATATTTAAGGTTTTTTTGAAATAAAGTTGAATAAAAAGAAGCTAAGAAACGAATTTCACTTTTGATCTAAGTTCATAGCATAAACAAAAATTTAGTTTCAAGACTTAAAAAATGTATTTTTCACCACGTAAATATTATTTTAAGTTATCGCAAACATGATTTAGCCATAGTTTTAATATTTTGTAGCACTTTCACAACTAACATGTTATAAAGTCGTTTTACATTTGTGTTCGGTTTGTTATAAACCCAAAAGACATTATTATAATATATCGGTTTTGCGGTTTTAAAACCATCCAATGTAAAAACTGCACCGTAGCTATTGCGGTTTATAAATCGAACCAAACCTAAAAAAACCGAACCGCACTTAAAACCGCAAACTGCACCAAATACAAAAACCGGAAGGTTCGATTTTGATAATCTAAAAACTGATCTATGCGGTTTTCGGTACGGTTGTAACCTAAAACCGCACCATGCTCACCCCTAGACCTAATAGAGCAAAGTATAATGACAGTTTAAATCATCACATTTTGTAAGAAATAATCGATTTCAAACACATGCATTGGCAGAGTCACACAAACATCACAAGAAATTAATGTTTAAAATCATTTAAACATATCAAATAGAATGTTATGAGCAACCATTATCATACAACATCATGCTTAAGGGACCTTAGATCCAATTTCCTGAAAATGTGTTAATAAAAGGTATATTATTCCAATACCGACCCTTCTTACTCTATCGTATCATGCACCACCATCTGTAGCCACAAGCCAATTGATAACAATATCAAATCATTTTAGTAACTTAGGATGGGTTTAATTATGTCATCAAAGGGCTAGGCCACATATGTCCGACCAACCATATATTTACAATATCATCTATAGAAATCTTCAAAGACCAATATTTGGTTCTTAAGATTCAATATTTGGTTCTTAAGATTCAGTGATCATGTTACACAATTTAAGATAAATATATGTATATCAATTCGTACATACAATTCTAAATAGTGCATGAATAAGCTGAAGTAACTGGCTTTATGGGAGGCAAATCTAGGGTTTTGGGTGGTGAACGACGGCTAGGGAGATTTACTTATAGAGTCTAGACTAGTAAATGATGGTTGTGGGTGGTTAAACGTGGAAGGAGGCATTGGTGCATTTGTTTGTAGACAGAGACAGAGATTTAGGCAGAAGTGATGGAGGTGTTGAATATATAATCTAGACTTAGGGTTAGTTTAGTAATATTAAGTAGTAACAAATGCATTAGGAAGTCAGTTACACTTAGGAAGGAAGTTAATGTTATAACCGTTACGTTTTGGGGTCAAAAGTCGCATTGCTTCAAGAAGAGATGCAACTGTTTAGAATGCTTGTGTCGGTTTATATATATATATATATATATATATATATATATATATATATATATATATATATATATATATATATATATATATATATATATATATATATATATATATATATATATAGGGTTAGGTTCTATTAAGAACTCAAATATTCATGAGATCTTAAGAACTCATTCTGATTGGTTAGATCATAAAAGGGTATGATAGTCATTTACCAAAAATCTCATTTTATTCTGATTTTTTTATTGTTGGTAACAAAATAACCATTCCTAAAATCAAGCCTATTAGATTTGAATTTTCAAATTTAAAAAAAAAAAATCCAATTTTCGTTTTTTTAAAATCAGATTTTTTTGGAATTTGAAAAAAATAATATTTTATTTTTTTAATTAGATTTTTGGAATTTAAAAGACATATAATTTTTTTATTTGCGTGTGCATATATACATGTTCATATGTATTTTTTTTATAAAATGCATATATGCATAATCAAATTTTTGAGTTGTGCATTTTTTTAGTAGAATGCATAAATGCATATTTAACTTTTTACATTACATTTTCCAGGGATGCATACATGCACATTTAATAACATTTCGTAAAAAACACACAAAAAATATTTGTATTTCATCATTGTTTTGAACAATACATATATAAAAAATACAAAAAACAACAAAAACTACTAATTTTAAACTAATATCTTCATTGTTTGTTTCCAAATATCTTCATTGTTTATTCCTTGACTATCTTGCTTTTTCGTTTTATCATTTTCACTTCTTCAATTTGTTCTATATATTTTTTAAACCTGCAAGAACAATAATAAAAATGCATATTAAAAATATTAAAAAAATATACTTACATGCATATACGCATATACACATGGGCACATATGTGTATGCATATATGCAAATATGCACAGACTTATACATGTACACATTTATATGCATATGTGCACATACGCATTTATATGCATATAAACATATATGCACATATATATGTATATGCCCACATATGCATTTATATGCATATAAACATATATGCACATATGCATTTATAAAACTACATATTAAGAAACCCCCCAACAAATACTTACATGCATATACACATATGCACATACGCACATACGCACAAATGCATATACTTTTGTGCACATAACACATATGCACATACATTCAATACACGTATGCAATTATGCATACATGTACAAACATATTTATGAACATATACACATACATGCATATATGCATACAACTGTATGGATATGTATATATTATTCACTCATGAGAATTCTTCATGACAATGTCACATTCCAAAAATGGATATACATATACACATGTATATACACATATGCACATGTGCATATATATGCACATGTGCATATATATATATATATATATATATATATATATATATATATATATATATATATATATATATATATATATATATATATATATATATATATATGCACATGTGCATATATATGCACATGACCATACACATATATGTGCACATGTGCATATATATATGTATAAACAAATATAAATGAATTTTTTTTGGCATATATACGCACATATACATATACATATATGTCCACATGTGTATATATATGTACACTATATATATATATATAAGTTTGTTATTAAAAGCATCCATGATAAAACTATTTTATCTAAACATTTCGATGGTAAAACTGAATGTCCATATGAAAGAAATACGACATAGGTATCGATTAATTTGTTGAAAAGTATAATCTTTTAATATAAAGACAAAGAGTTAACAAGTTTATAACACAAAAAATAAGATATTTTTTACCTGGGAAACAATTGTTATATTGAAGGCATAGCTAGCTAAAGTCATGACCAAACGAAACAGAGGGCATCACCAAAAGAAAAGGAGACAGAGAAAGAAAAAGCCTTCAAGAACCGAAAAAGAAAAGGAGACGATGGGACTACCTTAAACGGAACGACCTTCAATGATACACCTCCGGCAACCATCCACCGTCCTACCGCAATCGCAGCCTCCACATGCACAAATCCGAACCAGAATGGAGCTTGCCTGAGTGTGTTCAGGTATAAGGAGGCCATCCTTTCCTGTATCGACTAAAGAATCACCCAAAGAGACCTATTAAACAAAAAAATGGTTACTGTAAATTAGCCTCAAAGTAAACTGTCGTTTCAATCTTAGGGTAAGAATGTACAGAATCAACAATCAAATTCATTAAATCAATCGACAAATCGAAATAATTAAATCAATCGGTGTTTCGGCCGAGTTTCATTCCCGAAAGTAAATCACCGATAATCGAATTGAATTGAGAGAGGGAGGAAGACGACGTGAGAGAAAGCGAGATCGAACCTACCGTGAAATTAGGGAGGAGGCTACCGGCCACCGCTCTGCAATCCGCTTCTTCTTCTCCATCTCGTTTCTGCTATGTCCCTCAATCAAACCCTAAATCTCCTAACTCCATTTCTCTCGATCTCTCACTTAATGAGTCCACCGAGCCACCGAAGTAGGCGGATGTGAGAAGGAGGGTGAAGAAGAAACTAAGTTTACGATGGAAACGGAATAGAAGAAAACGGCAAGGGGAGAGAGAGAAATTGTTACCTAATTTATTTTAGGCTTGATTTTAGGGATTGAAATTGTAATACCAATTTACCCCTATAGCTGTATATTAAAGACCTAAAATACCATTTAAAATACTGATAATTACAAAACTACCATTTTTGATCTTGACCTTACATTTTTTCAATCAAGTGGTCTAGATTTGGTTCTTAAGATCTTAGGATTTTTTGAGTTCTTAAAAGAATCTAACTCTAAATATATATATATATATATATATATATATATATATATATATATATATATATATATATATATATATATATATATATATATATATATATATATATATATATATATATATATATATATATATATATATATATATATATATATATATATATATATATATATATATATATATATATATGTGTGTGTGTGTGTGTGTGTGTGTGTGTGTGTTCTATGTAATGTAAGTTATGTTGGGCGTATCAATAGAAAATCTTTATTTTGTTTACAAACCCACCCTCCCTCTTTATGAATTCTTTCTCTCATGATATTTCCTTCACTTTTCTGTTAGTTATATTTGACTCCAACATCTGGTATTAAAGCCTAAGGTTCAAGATTGAAGAACCCAAGAAAACGCAGAAAGCTTTGAAGGAACTTAGAAGGAAATAGGCAGAAGAAAGACAAGAACGATCATCGGGAAAAGAGGTAATCGAATGGATGAAGCGTGGATTGATGACCGAGTTGAAAATATCTCGGTAAAGTTAATGTTTGTTTCTGATGTTGTGTTCTTTGATCCGGATGAAAAGATTCTGGACAAAGTTTATGATGATTGTGAGGGTTCTATAGTGAAACCCAATGAAGAAATTGATGAGTTTGAGGATTCTGTGATGAATCCTAATGAAGATCATGATGAGTTTTACAGGATTTTCTCTAGAGTTATGGGAAGTTCTGAGAAGTATATTATGTGGATGCTTGCTCAAGAAAAGTTGATTATGGAACTTGTGAAGAACACAATGACTCATTTTCATGAACAAACATTTAGATGAGAAGGAAGATCGTCTGCCGTGTATGTTGACAGTAGAAATGAAAGATGAGAACAGAAGATGATTGGCAACCAAACACTGAGAAAGATGATGGGAAAAATGAAATTCCAGAAATACCCCCATGGGAGAAAGTGGCTAAACCTGTAAAGGACGTTGAAGTAAATTTCATTGAAAGAACCGGTGACCCGTGTTTGTTAAAGCATTGAACGTTGGAGATTTCAAAATGTTAGAAGTGTAAAAGTCTAGATTAAGGGGGAATGTTGAAAATATAATCTAGACTTAGGGTTATTTTAGTAATATTAAGTAGTAACAAATGCATCACGAAGTCAGTTACACTTAGGAAGGAAATTAATGTTAGAACCGTTATGTTTTCGGGTCAAATGTCGCATTGGTTCAAAGAAGAGATGCAACTATTTAGAATGCTTGTGTCGGTTGATATATATATATATATATATATATATATATATATATATATATATATATATAAGTAGGTTCCATTGAGAATGAAAATAACGTTGAGAATGCGAGAATGAATATGGGCCACATATTTTTATCTTGCCGCTCTAGTGATTTGCACATATGATTTTCACCACCACTTCCACCTGCACCACCTGCGACACCACCACCACCGTCGTCGCCGCCGCCACCTCCCCCACCGCCGCCGCTGCCGCTGCCAGCAACCACCACCACCGCTACTGCCAACTCTACCACCTCTATCACCATCTCGACCACCACCGCCGCTACCACCTTTACCACCACTTCCACCACCACCCACCGCCACCACCACCACCTCCATCACCGCCGCCACCACCACCACCACCACCTCTCACCACCCATCTCCACCAACATCACCACCCCACTAACACCGCCGCTACCATCACCACCATCATCGCCACCCTCTAGCGCCATCAACATCATCATCGCCACCATCTACCACCATTCCGACCACCACAACCATATTTAAAAAATGATTATTCATATATGTTTATTCATATATATATATATATATATATATATATATATATATATATATATATATATATATATATATATATATATATATATATATATATATATATATATATATATATATATATATATATATATATATATATATATATATATATATATATATATATATATATATATATATATATGATTATTCATATATGATATATGAATAATCATATATGAATATACACATTCATATATGAATAAATCATATACGAAAAATTAAACCCATCTCGTCATCGTAGAGCGACGCGTCAGCGCTGGCGCATCTAACGGCCCAGATTCATTCTCGCATTCTTGACTTCTTTTCCATTCTCAATGGAACCCTCCCCTATATATATATATATATATATATATATATATATATATATATATATATATATATATATATATATATATATATATATATATATATATATATATATATATATATATATATATGTGTGTGTGTGTGTGTGTGTGTGTGTGTGTGTTCTATTTAATGTAAGTTCTGCTCGTATCAATATAATATTTTAATTTTGTTTACAGACCCACCATCCCTCTTTATGAATTCTTTCTCTCATGATATTTCCTTCATTTTTCTGTTAGTTATATTTGACTCCAACAGGAGGGTGGTTTTGGTTTTAAGAGAGAAAGACGAAGATGGAGGAATATAACGCCAAAGCGGTGCCGACGGTCTTGTTGGACATGTTAGGCAACAGTTGATGGTGTTTCCCATTGAAGATGGTGTCAATGTAGTGGTTGTTGGAGGCAGCACACAGAAGCGACAATGTGGTGTGTGATGATGATGTACGACATATGTTTAGAGTATAAGGGAGCGGGGGCATGAGATATTGTTGGATAAATCGGTTGATAGTCACATGCTCACTAGCATGGCTGGAACGTTGGTCTAGTAAGCTTTATATTTTCTGTTTTAATTAATAAGTTTTAGTTAGACTTAGTCATATTGTTGAGCAAGTTTGGTGGATAGTAAAGGGTTTGTTCCAACATTTTATTAGGAGTACGTGAGTAGGTAGTTTCCTGTTTCCTTATCGGTATTTAAAGGCTTCTTTATTGTTTCTTATTGTGAGCATCTTGTAAGTCGTATTCTTCCAAATTTATAAACTAGAAAATTGGCTCACAATTGTTTGTCTATTTTTTAGCGAACATGTGATATTGTGTGTTTTTAATCATTTTTTCAAGTTGTGATCCAACAATTGGTATCAGAGCCTAGGGCTCGCGAAGACGTAGAATGCCGGTTTGAGAGTCGATTTCGAGAAAAGGATTATCCCTTCGCTGTAGGGCAGACGCAACAGGAAACATGTTTTTTATTTTTGTTTCGTTTTAAGGGATGGTGATGTTTTGATCGCAGGTTGTAGTCTTGAAAGTAGGTTCCATCCTTGATCCATTTGTTTGTGTGATTAACCAAAGACGCAGAAAAGATGAGTGGAAGGAAATCAAAGCAGTTGTCTTTGAGTTCGGTTCGTGTCGCGGGTGATAGAAGACAGTAAAGGTGATGGTCACCTTGTTTTCTTGATCGGTGGAAGAATCTTACGGAATAGCATTGATCGGTAAAGGTATGGTCATCAATACAAGAAGGGAATGAAGAAACAACACGGTGTTAACACTATGGTAGTGGCGGTTCAAATCAGGTGGCTTTGGATGTGGTCGGGGAAGAGGTCATGGATCCGGGAAAAGCCGTGATGTTAATGAACCTGTCCAATGGTATGCCATGTTACATGTTACATTTGTTGTGAACAATCAAAATGGGTTGAACTAGAGATGACTTTAGATGTGACCGAGGTGGAGGTCGGGTGTCCGGGAAAGGTCGAGAATCGAGATGGTTTGAAAAAAGAAGAGGAGCCGTTTGGTATGATCAAACCGATTAAGGGGTGATTATTGGATGTGGTCGGGGAAGAGGTCGTGGATCTGGGAAAAGCCGTGATGTTAATGAACCTGTTGACAACGCCTAGTAATATCAAGTATTTTAGTCGTTGTTGAGCCTTATTCTTAGTGAAATTATATCATATATGTTGTGGTATTCTCACTTTTTGTGTCAGTGCTTGTTTGGAAAGAAATGACGTAAACAGGGTCTAAAAGCGTACAAAATGGAAGAAGTTTGAAGATAAAGACAAAACAGTCGAATTCACACGCGCGCCGCGGAATTTACAAAGGCGCGACGTGGTAACTTAGCATTGAGGCGGTGGAGAAGATTAAAATGCCAAGAAAACGGGGATAAACCAGCACGCGCGCCGCGGATTTCACTTGTGCGCGGCGCAGCCTCTTAATTTTTGCAACTATAAATAGAGGGTTTTAGGTCGAAAAAAGCAGCAAAGACCTGACATAGGAACGACTCCCAATGCTTCTTTGACTCCGAGTTTCAGTTTTCAACAACCATAAATTGATATTTTATGTTTTCTCTTTTAATTTCCAATTAGTTTAGTGATTTCGGTAGATTTTGCTAATGTCCTTGGGTGTGACAACCATTGGCATTAGTTCTTAGTTTTTGAAGTTTATGTTTACTGTTTTGAAACATTGGGATCTGAGTTTTTTAATAGTTAATCATTCGGTTATCGTTAATTGCTCTCTTTTCGGTGTTTTATGCTTTTGAATGGATTTTGGATGTTTAATTGTGTTGGATTTTTGGATTTGATCTTTGTTACTTCTGATTTTGAAATATCTTTCTGATTTCAGTAAGTACTTAGGTTAGTTTTGGTTTAGTTTAGTTGATGCTTGTGTTGGGTTTATTGGATTTGTGATTTTTGGGATTGTTTTTTGGTATAAGTCGGAAACTAGATCCTCTGGCTGTAAAAGTGACACTACAGTTGGTAATCTGTTGCCTACCTTGACCACGTAACTCCTGTGGATCGACCCTGACTACCACTGTACTAAGTGAGAGTGATGTTATTTTACTATTTTTGACCGCATGACGACCGCTGCTATGTCACCTGTCCAACGGTATGCCATGTTACATGTTACATTTGTTGTAAACAATCAAAATGGGTTGAACTAAAGATGACTTTAGATGTGACCGAGGTGGAGATCGAGTGTCCGGGAAAGGTCGAGAATCGAGATGGTTTGAAAAAAGAAGAGGAGCCGTTTGGTATGATCAAACTGATTAAGGGGGTGATTATTGGGTCAATCGGTTGATAGTCACATGATCACTAGCATGGCTAGAACGTTGGTCTAATAAGCTTTATATTTTATGTTTTAATTAATATGTTTTAGTTAGACTCAGGCTCTGTTTTTTTTCATATTAAGTGCTGAATTGATACATGTTGCTGAATGGGTAACGATATCTGAATAGATAAAGTTTTCATTTTTGTACCGAATGAACTGTCTAAATCTGAATAAATGACTATTTTACCCATATAAACGTTCCGAATAACAAATGACCAATATATAAGCATAAAATTACTCATGATTCATTATACAAATATAATTTTCATTGGGAAAATAAGGGCAATTTGGGAAAAATAAATATAAAACCATGACTTAATGTTATGGACATCTATTTCCTAACTTAACCCACTAAGATATTTTGTTAACATTAAGTAAAAAACAATCATATATAGCTAAACCATTAAGTTTTTTATGCATTAAGTCCATTAAGTAAATAAGAAACACCAAATTAGTCATATTGTTGACCTAGTTTGGTGGATAGTAAAGGGTTTGTTCGATTCCTGCATTTTATTAGAAGTACGTGAGTAGGTAGTTTCCTGTTTCCTAGATTAGTATTTAAAGGCTTCTTTATTGTTTCTTATTGTGAGCACCTTGTAAGTCGTATTCTTCCAAATTTATAAACCAGAAAATCCGCTAACGATTATTTGTCTATGTTTTTAGCTAACCTGTGATATTGTGTGTTTTTAATCCTTTTTACAAGCTGTGATCCAACAATAAGAATGCTTGGTTGGGGTTTATGCTCTTAAGGACATCAAAGGAATTAACCATCACCCTGATGGCCTAGTGGATAAGGCTTAGGACTCCTTCTCTTCTCCCATAAGGAGGTTCTGAGTTCTAATCCCACTCCATCCCTTTCCCCATTGGGAGTGTTAGGTTTCAATCAGGGTATGGCCACTGGCCACCTCTCTACCCCCATAGGTGATTGATCCAGACCACCCTGCTTCCAGGTATGCATGGGCCCCAATGTTGCTTCATCAGGGTCATCCAAAGGATGGATCGGATGGGGTCCTCGGTTATAAAAAAACGGACATCAAAGGAAACTATAGGCGAGATAATGGGGAATCCAAAATTTGAAAACAAGGATAAGATGGGGGAGATTCGGGTATATTTGAACGATTGGAGATTTATGGGGAATGGAAGCCGAGATAAGAGGTGATAAGCATGTTGATTAGATAGCCTGTGCATTAAGTGTTTGTATTTTACTTTTGATAACTTATACCTCTAAAAGTTAAGAATTTTTTTGTCCTAATGAGGTGAATGGTTTATAATAGGTAGATTAATATTTAGGCATGTATCATGTATGTATGTAACAATGAGATTGTACGGTCTTCAATCTTGGAAAGCCTTCCTAAGACTACCATAAATATATGTGAGTGGGGTCCACCATAACAACACACATGCGTGTCACCACCATTTAATATTCATTTAGTAATTACTATATAATGAATTAGAAGGGGATTCTAGAAGGTTTGGGGTGGGGTGGCGGGGTTTGGGGAGTTTTTAGCGGGGTGCGATTTCTTTGCCAATAGTATTCCTCCAGCTTTCATTCCACCTCTCCTTGCACTTCGTCCACCTCATGCTTTCTCCGGTTCTTCCCCATCCGCCACACCTCCTTATCTGCTTCACCATGCGATCCGCCATCTGTTTCTTTACACTATCCATCGCTTCTTCTTCCACCAAAAAACCCACGAGCTTCAGAGACACATACTCTCACAAGTTTAAGAACGAACGAAGAAGAGGATGGCGACTTTGTGTAAACACCGATCACTTCTTCACATTACTTCATCGATCTATCACACTCGGTATATTCCATTGTCTCTTAACTCTAATCGATCATACGTATCGATCAATTTCAAGTTTACCTTGATTTTGAAATGGTGTATTTTTCCACAAGTATCTCGACCCTATCCTCTGGGTCTATCAATCGAGTGAGGTAAGTTTTAGCATCAAGAAATTTTAATTTTTTACAGAACTTCCCTCGATTTGCTTTTAGGCTTCAGCAACAATACTCTTAAGAATGTGAGTTCCCTCTTCTGGTTTTCCTTAAATAACATATGTTTCTGTGTTTGGTTCTAATTCGATTTTCAATTATGTTTTCTAACTCAATTGATGACTAATGTGGTGATGGGTATGAAACTCATGGAGGTGTTTAGGTTTGAAAGGTTCCAGTGACTTGGTTTAGTACAGTTTCATAATTTTATTCGGAAATATCTCCTCTGTTTAACCCTTGATCCCTCATAACCTTCTCTCGACTGTATTTTCGTATTTCAAAACACCATTGCACTGTGATGGCATTCAATTGTCTTTTGAGTCAATAGGTTTTTAGTATATGAGCCTGTTAGGAGTTGCCTTTTGTTTTCTGTTTTCTAATTCAGAGTGCAGAGCATAAAAGAACAAACACCTAAACTATGTAGGAGTTGGATTTGCTGAAGCAAAAGTAGTAGTAAACAAGCCATAATTACTTCCCAAAGACTTCACAACAGTTATTGATGTTGCAGGTTTCCTCTCAGATTGCCAGGTATTAGTTTTCCTTCTAAGTTCACTAACTAGAGATATATTTTCGTTTTAGTCATCAAATGTGTGAAACTTTTCAATCAGAACTTCACATTGGCGTCATTTTTACATGATATTTTCAGGAGAAACGGCTTGCAAAGGATATTGAATTTATTGAAAAAAAATATAGGATTCAAGCTCAGAGTTCTAGCCCAGAATTATCCTGATACACCTGGTATGCTAACTATCTTTAATAAACTACTATTTTGATCCTCTTAATTACATTGTTCATTCAAATTTTTATCATACTTATGCAGGATTATCAATCAAAGATTTGTGGCAATTAGATGATAGAACCATTGTTTTTGTTGCTAATCCTACTTTTGGTAAAGTTTCCATCTCTGGTATCCTCCATCCATTACTTCTTTTTGTTAGGAATGGTTGGTGAAGATTTTTTCAATGGTTGGTGAGGTTGGTGAATGTTAAAGAAGTTTGGTGAAGAAGTTGGTGCAACCCCTATTATTGAAGGAAAATTTCGTATGTTTCCATTGTTAATAGTGCACCTCAAAACATGTATAAATATGCCATTAGTTGAAGAACAACATGCACCACAACACACAATACATGTAAAGATTGAGTGTGTATCTCTTGTAATCTCCTCATTCAAATAAAATCTAGTTGTGCCTGTGGATGTAGGATTGACACCGAATCCGAACCACATAAAATCCTTGTGTTCTTAATTTGTGAGCTAAGTGTGTGAGTTTCGTGTTCGTATGCTAAGTGTCTCGATCCTAACAAGTGGTATCAGAGCCTTGGTTTAGCTCCAGAGGGTGATTTTCTGTTTTTTGGTCGAAAATTTTTTTGTCTCAAAAACGCTTTTGGTGTACGCCGTTGGAAAGGTCTCGTTCCGCAGATTCCGAAAATATATTTTTGGATTTTTTCGACCACCGGAAGACCTCCAAATCGCCGGCCAAACGTTCGCCGGAATAGTGACCGGAGAAACCAGATCGCCGGGGAAGACGACACTGTAGCGCCGGAGTCCGCCGGAGAATACGACACTGTAGCGCCAGAGTCCGCCGGAGAAGACGACACTGTATTAGTTCACTGTAGCGTTACTGTAGCAGTTCACTGTAGCGGTTCCTGTAGCAGTACTGTAGCAGATTTTTTCAGAAAATTGCAAAACAGGTCCCTGGAGTTCCGAAAATTGCAAAACAAGTCCCTGAACTTCCAGGAAATTGCAAGACAGGTCCCTGAAGTCTCAGAAAAATTGCAAAATTGTCTCGAGTTGTTTCTTGTTTGTCGTAATGGCTGAAGACAAGATTGTAATCGAGAAGTTCAACGGTTCTGACTTTAGCTGGTGGAAAATGCAATTAGAAGCATTGCTATGTCAGAAAGATTTGGACGTGGTACTTGGAAACAAACCGGAGAAAATGGAAAAAGCTGCTGAAGATGCGTGGAACTCAAAGGACAAGAAAGCTAAGGCGGTTATTACTTTGTCGTTGGAAAGGAGCGTTGCTTTCAACATCATGAAGGAAACCACGGCGCGTGGTATGATGGATGCTCTGACGAACATGTATGAGAAATCGTCGGCGGCTAACAAGGTGTTCTTGATGAGGGAGTTATTCACTACAAGGATGAATGAGGAAAGTTCTGTTACGGTTCACATTAACAATCTAAATTCAATTCTGTCCAGATTATCTTCTGTGGGAATTAAATTTGATAATGAAACTCAAGCTGCACTGCTGCTAGCTTCACTACCTAATAGTTGGTCCGGAACAGTTATGGCTGTTACTAGCTCCGTAGGAGCTAGTGGTATGACTTTTGAAGGGGTTAGAGACTTGGTTTTGGGCGAGGATATCAGACGAAAAAATCAAGGTGGATCATCTTCTTCTGCGTTATTGAATATGGACAGAGGTAGAAGGAATAGCAGGAACAGTGGGAGCCGAGGAAGAAGTTCTTCTAGAACTAGGAAGAATGTGAAGTGCTGGAACTGCCAAGAGGTGGGACATGTTAAGAGTCAATGTCCAAAGAAAGAATTGAACATTGCTGGTGCTAAGGGTGTGTCTGAGGATGATGTACTGATACTAAGTATGGAAAGTTCTGTAGACTCTTGGGTCATGGATTCAGGAGCTTCGTTTCACGCCATGGACAACGGAGAAACGATGGTGAATCTAAAAGAATGAGATTTTGGGAAGGTACAGTTAGCAAATGACGAGATGCTTCAAGTAACGGGCATAGGAGATATTGATCTGGTTACTTCATTGGGAACTACATGGAACCTGAAGAATGTCAGGGTGATTCCGGAGCTGAAGAAGAAATTGATTTCTGTTGGTCAGCTGGATAAACAAGGACTGGAAGTAAGGTTTGGTGGTGGTAAATGGAGGGTGGTAAATGGTAATTCGGTGATTGTTCAAGGTATGAAGCGTGGGTCATTGTATATGGTTGAGGTACCTGCTGAGGGAAGTATGACCGTCCCCGTTAAGCATGACAAAATCTGGTTCGCTAAATCTAGTGCTAAGAGAGTTCATTTTGCAAACATGAATTCTGGAGCCAAAGGGATGTTAGTTGAACGAGTCGGAAAGTCTAAACCATTCAGGGGATTTTGTGACAGTGGGAGCACGGGGTGTGTTCCTAGTACAGTTACAAAGAGTCGTTGGGTTTTGAAGACTAAGACTGAAAAATTTTCTCCTGTTGGAAGTTTGCAAAGTTTGGAGAGTGTTAGTGGTCCTCGGTGTATCTCTGGAGCTGGTGGAGTGTCCAAACCGGTTAGAGCTAGTGGGAGTTTCAACTGGCCCTTCTAGTAATTGATATGAGGGGGTGGTTGCAACTAGGAAAATTTGACTAAGTTTTACCTTGTTCTTAGGAACTGGAAGCTTGGAAGACTTGTCATGTTTGGAGATTAATGAATGATGTTCAAAATCTTCAAGTGGGAGATTGTTAGGAATGGTTGGTGAAGATTTTTTCAATGGTTGGTGAGGTTGGTGAATGTTAAAGAAGTTTGGTGAAGAAGTTGGTGCAGCCCCTATTATTGAAGGAAAATTTCTTATGTTTCCATTGTTAATAGTGCACCTCAAAACATGTATAAATAGGCCATTAGTTGAAGAACAACATGCACCACAACACACAATACATGCAAAGATTGAGTGTGTATCTCTTGTAATCTCCTCATTTAAATAAAATCTAGTTGTGCCCGTGGATGTAGGATTGACACCGAATCCGAACCACGTAAAATCCTTGTGTTCTTAATTTGTGAGCTGAGTGTGTGAGTTTCGTGTTCGTATGCTAAGTGTCTCGATCCTAACACTTTTAAACAAATAATCATAATTCATACATTACTTTCAAATTATACAGGAAATATTTTGAACTTCAATGTGGGTGAGTCTGTGGATTTGGATATACCACGCAGTTTTTGGAGTCGATTAGCAGAGAAATACGGAAACATGTTTTACTGGAAAGAGAAGGTAAAAATGATGTTTTTACTTTTTACTATCCTAAGTTTTTACTTTTTCTAAATTGGTAAATAAGTTATTATTTTATAAAATGAAATAGGGAGAAGATGCATCTGTTGAAGCTGCAGTTATGTACCACCTATTACCGGAAGAAACGAAACCCTACTGTCATAATTCACCGTGTCTCAAATGGTCTTAAATGACCCAAGGTACCAAACCAGATTAAGCAAAGCACGCAAAGGAGCTTCACTGATAAGTACATTCAACGCCAACCAAAGGTAATACATTCTTATTTTTTTCTACTCAGATTTAAATCCCCTCATATATGATTTACCCTGTATTTAGTCCTACCTTTCAAACTACGTGGAAGGATTGCAGCAATGATTTTGGTATGGCAATATGAGGAGAGATCTGGATATGAATATTGGAAGGGGCTTTCATGGGGTATGGTGAGCTATCACTTATCACTCCCAAAATCCGTAAATCTTTTCAACCTTATGTGAAATTGTATGATATCCACACTGTGATTTAATTACTTCAGGTGCCTCTGCTGCTACGAGGAGCATTTTGTGCGTGTGCTTGGCATTTCTTTTATAACTCGGAATCACTTGAGGTAATATTGATGTCTCTGTCCATTTTAATCGAATTTAAGAATCTTTCATGTTTAATTTGTTGTACAAATAGAAAAAAGTCATGAACTTTCATTATTTATCAAAACGTATCATCTTACACAACACAAATTGTAGGTTTGGGTTGCTATCCAAGGTGCATTGATGGTTATTGGGAATGCTACAATGTGCATAGCTGCATACCGAATCTATAAATAATCCAACAAAGCTCTATTGATACATCAACATCTGTATCTATTTCCATCCTGCTGTTACTTTTCATTTTTATGATCTTTAAGGTAGCTTTGACTTAATTTTTCATTATCATGTTATTAAATTTTATTTTAAATAGGTACCAAAAACGTTAAAATCTCATATGACGATTTTTTAGGACCAAAAATGTAAAAATATTCTACACCCAGGGTCCACGGACCAAACATTGTTATTTTACTTGAAACAGGGACCAAAAATGGTACAAAAGTCCCAAATGAGAATCAAAATTGCAAGATAACTTTTTCAGACCGAATTTGCAAAAATCTGCTATACTCAGGGACCAAAAATGCAACTTACTCAATCATCTGTGTTCTCTGTAATAGGAGTTTATAGAAGGTGATGTCAGCAATTTGTATTCCCGAAATCCATATAATAGAGCATAATATTTTTGTTTATGTTTTTCAGATGTGTATTATCTTCTTCTTTTGCCTTGCAGAAAGCCATGTTTTTGAGATGCGTATTATCTTCTTCTTTTTCTCCATTGTATATTGTAAATGCCAATTCAAGTAAATTCCGTACACATCTGATTTCTGTATTCTTCAACTAACCGGTGGATCTTATACTTATTTCTCTCTTGTGTTCTTTTGGCAGTCGATATCATATGCAAAGCTAGCTGGACTTCAACCAATATATGGACTATGTAAGTTAAACATCTAATCCTCACATTACAACTGATAAACTAATTAATATACGTATCAAGTTTCAGTCAAGCCCGTGCGAAGCACGGGCTCAATCTAGTTAGTACTAAAACAGAGAAACAAGAAACGACTTGAATGAGACATACATATGACCAACATACATGTGGTGACACCTTATTTTTTAATATACATGTGGCGACACCTTATTTTTTAACAATATACAACTCAAATTCCGCAGTAGGATTTGATGGGGCACTTGGATGTCTTCCCTTCACTGGTGTTGCGATTGTAATGAATGAACTTGATGTGATCAAATTCCTTAAACCGCTGAATATTGTCTTCGTCAATGAGTTTTTGAGGTATCTCTATCTTCAGGTCCCTAATAAACGTAAATAGCCCCAGTGAAATTCGCTCTTGGTTTCCCTCCATTATCACCTTGTGACTAGGTGCTTCGATTCGTCCATTTGTCCATGCCTAAGTGAATGAAAACACCATAAATTTCATGCATATGAGCAATATCAGTGAGAATATATAGTTAGTATATTGGTGGTACCTACCATGCAAGCATCGCCTGCCATGACTATGAATGATGAGGGCAAAGGATCAACTTCGATCCACTGTCCGTCTTTGGTCTCTATCTGTATACCCTTTACTTGTTTTTGATGAAGAATTGTCATGACACTCTTATCAGTATGAGGAATAAGGCCTAGAGAATTTTCCTCGTTCCCGTTAGGGCATAGGTACTTATTTAATCGAAGAAGATAAACTGTCGACCTAAGGAGTGACTCGCAGTGTTCTTCTATTCCATAGCTTTTTGCTACCATTCGCATCACTATCTGATCTAGTTCCGCTACAGCCTTGGAGTACATCATTACACTTGTACTGAAAACCCGTGAATCAATCGAATTATAATTAATCAATGTCGTAAGACGTACGTAAAATAAGAAACCATGCATACCAGAAACTTTCATTTCCAGAAGGCCACATGAGTTTTGTGAATTTTTCAGCTCCTTCTGTATTTGTTGCGTTCTCAATACCTAAGCTTTCGTACAGAGGCATGAGGGGATTTTGCCCACCGTAACCATGATATGGTGTATCTGAAGTGTTTAGGACTTTGACTTCGGTAGGAAGATTAAATAGCTCTTGTGATGCAAGGAAAATCCTGTCTTCAAGTTCCTGAGATACCCCATCGTACATGGCTATGAAACAACCATGTTCCTCAAGCGCACCCGTAACTTCATCGCTCTTCGTGATCCAAGAATTTGAAGTAGGGTTTATGTTTTTCAAACTGAGGTCGATAACCGGAAGCTTGAGCGGTGCCATTGATTCACAGACGTTTGATTATGTTTATAATTCGATGTATTGTTCCGTCTCCAAACGAGCATCTATTTATATGGATGGAAAACAGATTTTTGTAAGTCATATTCCTAAAATAAAGACATTATTATTAGACATTTGATAACCACGCAATCATAGCTTTTGAGAATGCACAATATTTCTTGTGGAAATCGTTGATGCTTGGGTGTTTTTCGTGGAGTTATTTTCAAAATTGGGCCGGTTCCAACCCGACTAATGCACATTTTATGTGTTGGGTGTTGATACACGTAATCATGTCTATAGTCAAATTCTATTGCGTAAAAATGTTGGAGGGGCTCACCAGATATGGCAAAATTTGACTAAAATGTTGGTCGCTTCCCAATCCAATCAAAATTAACTAGCGTTTTATCCGTTCGAAGACCGGTTAAAAATTAACACATCATAATTTACTTCGTTCACTTTTATGTTAGTGGATGCATAATACAAATTTCTCAATAGTCTTCATGAAAATGTAAAAGTTAATTGATGATCACTTTCAAATATAGACAAACATTTTATATTTTTCCAATTATAGCATTATACTTCTATTTTGTTTCCTATAAGAAGAGTATATTTAGACAATATTTTCGGGAACAAAAGCAAAAAATAGCTATACTCAACGGCTAAAATTTCCTATTTTTATTAATTCAGCCGTTTCTAATTATAATTATTAGAACGTGTGGTTTCAATCGTTGAAAGGATTTGGTGGAGGACATGTCAACAATTTATGGGCCATGTGGACCGTCCAACTCACATAAGGGTCGGAGAGTACATCCATGACAACTTTAAGTCATTGTTACTAAACAGTATTGAGTCTTATGATCTAATCATTCTTAGTTTCATCAAAATTTCATGTGGTCATCATTACTTCCGTTTCCAATTAGGGGTGCCAATGAGCCGAGCCGGCTCGTGAGCTACCCGGGACCGGCTCGATAAAACCTCGCTCGAGATCGATTTTAAACGAGCCCGAGCCGAGCCCGAGCTTAAATATAAGGCTCGTTTATGCCGAGCCTCTATATATATATATATATATATATATATATATATATATATATATATATATATATATATATATATATATATATATATATATATATATATATATATATATATATATATATATATATATATATATATATATATATATATATATATATAGAGTTAGGTTCTATTGAAAACTCAAATATTCATGAGATCTTGAGAACCAAATCTGGACCACAAGATCAAAAAATTGAAAGGCTAAGATCAATAGTGGCAGTTTTGTAATTAAGATTAAGTCTAATGATATAATTGACTTTTTAAATTAGCCTTTAGGGACAATTTGGGAATAAGAAAAACACTGATTTCGAAATTACCCAAATCACGTAAACATTCCTATGAAATAGGAGTCTCTCTCTCTCTCTCTCTCTCTCTCTCTCTCTCTCTCTTTGACATCGCATCCCTGCCCTAGCACAATCTCTCTCCCTCTCTCTCGTATCCATCGCCACACAGATCTGCACTTTCACGTTCTCTTTCTTATCCCACAAACCAAAATCGGAGATGCTGAAGACGAGACCTCAAGATTATTCTGTAACGGGGATGTCGAAGACGCCAGTGGAGAAGACGAAGACGAGACTTCCGGTGAGAGTTTATTGATGTCGATCAGTTTACAAAGCTTGTTTTTTGTCCGGATCCGATAAACCCTCTCACGTCTCTCTCATTGTACGCCTCTTTATAAACCCTAAATGAAAGAGAACGTGGAGAAGACGAAGACGAAGACGAAAACAGATTCTCCTTTTCTTATTTTCTAAAAACCCTAAATGAATCCGCCTTCAACGACATCATGTACTACCGCAAAAAAGCCCATAAGACTTTCTGGTGCTCTGCCTCTGCCGCCGTCGATGGACTGAACACCATCTAATCTCTCGAGTCCTACAATTCATACCGACCATCAGAACCTCAACGACCCTTACTTCGATTGATTTAAGCAAAGTGCTACTTGGATTGTTTTGATTTCCTTCTGATCGGCGGCACTAAAGAATGTGATGGAGGAGGACAAGGATGAGGTGGGCGGGTTCAAGGCTATTGTTGCAGGTAGCTTCGACGGGTTTCAACTGAAGTGAAAAAGGGTGCAGGTTTGCCGTCACCACTAATTGCTATCATCGCCTATCTCTTCTGACCTTGCCTCTCCGATATCATATATATTGAGTAAGAATTTTGCTATCTTTTATTCTCTCTACAATCAAGGGACAAATGAGAAAAAAAAGTAGTACTGTGTATAATTCATAATCGATGGCTTCCACTTTCTGTTTGAATTGAAAATCAATAATAATCCAGGGTTCGATTTTGAGCAGTGTAGATTAATTTTAAAAATAGGATCTGAACTCGGAATCATTCTCGTTGACGGGAATGAGTACACCAAACCTTGCTGCCATCGTTGCGGGTAGCTATGACGGGATTTCAGTTGATGTCGGAACACGGGTGGTTTATGGAACTTCCGGAAATTTGAAAAGAATTAGTTTGTCCAATCCGAATATGGCTACTAGGAACTACCGACCCGATAGTGTGCCGGGAACAAGTGGTTTCCGGTCAGTTTTCAAGGGCTGGATTAATGATCAATGCTACTAAGCCCGGAACTGGCATGGTTATTGCAGTCAACAAGCTTAATAAAAAAGGTTACATGGTCGCAGGTGGTTTCCGGTTAGTATGTTTCTCAAATTTGTTAATTGCAGCGGTAATTTTAATTATTCTTGTAATTTCATTATATGCGTTTTAATCTCTAGTTAGCTTTGTGATTTTAAATATTTTGAAATATGCTTTTATGAGTGCAACATTGTTGGTGAATTTGTTCATGAGTTTAATACTATTAATTTAGTTAAATAATTTGTATCGTTAGCATTGTTGATGAATTTATTTATGAGTTTAATACTATCACATATATGTGATATGTTTAAAAGCCATATCTACATACGCAATAACATATATCACATATGCATATTTGCTTATTTGTTCATGTACATATGCATATGTGCATACACATATGTGCATATGTGCATACACGTATTTGTTCATGTACGTATGTATATGTGCATACACGTATGTGCATATGTGCATATACGTATGTGCATATATGCATACATGTATGTGCATATGTGCATATATGTATGTGGATATGTTCATAAACGTATGTGCGTATGTGCATATGTGATAATTTGTTTATATTCATGTTTGTGCATATATGTATGCATATGATAATTCGTTTATAATCTGTATATGTATATCTATTTTTGGAATGTGACATTGGCATGAAGAATTCTCATGAGTGAATAATATATACATATCCATACAGGTGTATGCATATATGCATACATGTGTATATGTTCATAAATATGTTTGTATATATATATATATATATATATATATATATATATATATATATATATATATATATATATATATATATATATATATATATATATATATATATATATATATATATGCATAATTGCATACGTGTATTGAATGTCTGTGCATATGTGTTATGTGTATTGAATATATATGCATGTGTGTGCATATATGCATATGTGTATATGTATATGTGCACATGTGCAACTATGTATGTGTGCAATAATATATGTGTGTGCATATACGCATATCCGTATGTGTTTGTGTATATCAGTATCTCTACATATGTGCATATATGTATGTTCATTTTTATTACCGTTTTTGCAGATTTTACAAAATTTATCGATCAAATTGAAGAGGTGAAAATAGATAAAAGTGAAGAAACTTGACAATCAAGGAAGAAATAATTAAGATATTATAAATTTTTGTTGTATTTTTTTTTAAATATTTTATGTATGTGTGGTTCAAAACACTTGTATATTATTATTGTTTTTAATAAATTAGTGTTTTTATTATTTGCGTTAACATATTAGAAGTACAAAATATATGTATATAAATTCCGAAAATATGCATATATGCACCTATGTATCTGCATATATGCACATTGCAAATACATAAATTTGTGTATATGAATTCAGAAAATATGCATATATGCACCTACGAATAATTATATATGCACCTGTAATTACGAAAAAATATGTGTATTTTAAATTCCAAAAATCAAATTAAAAAAATCTCGAAAAATCTGATATTTAAAAAAATAAAAATCTCGAAAATTTTGATATTAATAAAACGAAATCTTATTATTTTTAAATTTTGAAATTTGAAATTGATTAGGCTTATTATTAGGAATTGATATTCTGTTGCCAAAAATAAAAAAAATCAAAATTAAATTAGATTTATAAAATGACGATCAAGCCCTTTTTGATTTGGATAAAAGGATCTAATGGATGACATTGAGTTCTCAAGATCTCATGAATATTTGAGTTCTCAATAGAACCTAACCCTATATATATATATATATATATATATATATATATATATATATATATATATATATATATATATATATATATATATATATATATATATATATATATATATATATATATATATATATATATATATATATATATATATATATATATATATATATATATATATATATATATATATATATATATATATATATATATATATATATATATATATATATATATATATATATATATATATATATATATATATATATATATATATATATATATATATATATATATATATATATAGAAGTAGGTTCCATTGAGAATGAAAATAAGGTTGAGATCGTGAGAATGAATATGGGCCACATATTTTATATTGCCGCCCTAGTGCTTTGCACATATAATTTTTCACCACCACTACCACCTGCACCATCTGCGTTACCACCACCACCACCACCACCACCGTTGCCGCCGCCACCACTACAGCTGCCACCGCCACCTCCGCTACCGCCACCGCCGCCGCCACCGCCACCACCGCTACTGCCAACTCTACCACCTCTATCACAATCTCGACCACCACCGCCGCTACCACCTTTACTACCACCTCCACCACCGCTACCACCACCTACTACCACCACCACCACCACCACCTCCATCACCGCCGCCGCCGCCACCACCACCTTCGTCACCACCCATCTCCACCAACACCACCACCCCACTAACACCGCCGCCACCATCCCCACCGTCATCGCCACCCTCTATCACCATCACCATCATCATCGCCACCATCTACCACCATTCCGACCACCACAACCATATTTCAAAAATGATTATTCATATATGTTTATTCATATATGAATATGAATAATCATATATGATTATTCATATATGATATATGAATAATCATATATGAATATACACATTCATATATGAATAAATCATATACGAAAAATTAAACCCATCTCGTCGTCGTAAAACGGTGTGTGTCAGCGCTGACGCATCTAATGACCCAGATTTATTCTCGCATTCATATATGAATACATACATTCATATATGAATGAATCATATACGAAAAATTAAACCCATCTCGTCGTCGTAGAGCGGCGCGTCAGCGATGGCGCATCTAACGGCCCAGATTCATTCTCGCATTCTCAACCTCTTTTCCATTCTCAATGGAACCATCCTCTATATATATATATATATATATATATATATATATATATATATATATATATATATATATATATATATATATATATATATATATATATATATATATATATATATATATATATATATATATATATATATATATATATATATATATATATATATATATATATATATATATATATATATATATATATATATATATATATATATATATATATTAGAACGTATTTAATCATTTAGGGACTTAGGGTCTTATCCGTCTCTCAAACACTCCGATCGTCTTCGAGACTTCGACTCTTCTATTAGAGTAAACGAGCTTGTTAACGAGCTCGAGCCGAGCTTAAGCTCGTTTAGGCTTGTTAAGAATTAAACGAGCCGAGCCCGAGCCGAGCCTGTGTATTTCTTAACGAGCCAGAGCCGAGCTTAGGTCCATAAAGCTCGTAACGAGCCGAGCCCGAGCTGAGCCCTATATATTTCTTAACGAGGCCGAGCCGAGCTCAGGCTCAGGCTCAGGCTCAGGCTCAGGCTCAGGCTCAGGCTCAGGCTCAGGCTCAGGCTCAGGCTCGGGCTCGGGCTCGGGCTCGGGCTCGGGCTCGGGCTCGGGCTCGGGCTCGGGCTCGGGCTCGGGCTCGGGCTCGGCTCGTTTGCACCCCTATTTCCAATTGAACATTTGACTAGTCTAAAACATTTACAGTGATGTCAATTTGGCACTAGTCAGTAACAATAAATTAGCTTAACCTCTTTAAATTTATACTTATACTTCTTTACTCAAAATAGAATTGAACTTACAATTCTTAAATAATAATAACATACTTGATAATGTAAACTATAGGGTGGGTGAAAATTGTCAAAGTTGATAAAATTAAATGTAGTACAAAGGGATTGGAGACTTCGGATATTATCCATCATAGCAACCAACTTTCTATTATAAAATAGAGCAAGTACAATGCTATTATTTGTCTAATAGTAAAAGTAAATTTATAGAATCATTATAGTAATGTCGTCCGTCCCATTGACGGTCGTTTGTCCCAAATAGTAGAAACTCAAATATCCCTAAAATTGTCAACCATCTCTTATCTCACATATATGTAGCATTTACAGACATATCTTGTATGGTTTTGAAACCAATACAATACAATAAAAGAAGATAAAAAAATTTTATCACGACCATATATATATCACTATTCCGTTGATTAAAATTATCACAAAAATAATACAAAAACCGACAAGATCAAGACGACCGTGGGAGGAGTTTATGGAGTGATGAAGCTCAGCATCGCCATGGGTTTTTCTATTGATTGACAAACTTGCACAAAGCTTCAATCGTTTTAGGTTTCGAATTCTCAATATTGTTCAGATTTCATGACGAACTTGACAAAGAGTACGAGTTCCGAGATTAGGAGCGGGAGCATGGTACGTCGCCTGGAGCAACCGGTGCAGATGAACTCTGTCTCCTTTGGTATCAGTGATTAAGTATGCAAATGGAAGAACATCGGGCAAGTTACTGGATGCGTCAGAGATTGAATTGGAAGCGGCGACGGATTTTCAAAGGGTTTTGGAAATGGAAGGTGGGAAGAAGGTTAGCAAATCGAGCATCGTCTGTACCCTCTGTTCCTAATCATCCTGATCGTATATGAATTTAAAAGTCAAGAGCATCTAACGCAGACAAATTTTGAGCAAAAATAGGATTCACAGAAACCATATACTTATAATTACTTGAATTTTTTAAAAATAAATTAATCGGATCAAACTTTTTAATTATATGAATTTGAATCATAAACATGTTTATTTAAACGAGGTATTAAAATTATCATTTTGTTTAATTAAATAACTTGAATTTTTTAATTAATGTCAACCTGTTTATAAGTTTATGAGTGTTTCTCTCTCTCTCTCTCTCTCTCTCTATATATATATATATATATATATATATATATATATATATATATATATATATATATATATATATATATATATATATATATATATATATATATAAGCGATCGGGTGAGAACTCTTCTTAAAGTGAGGACTCGTTAGGACACCTTAAAAAAATTGAAAAAAAATAAAACAAAAATATAAATAGTAAAATGGATCATAGTACTATATTGGAGAAAAAAATTCGAAAAAAAACTTTTGGATCATTATTTTTTTTTATAATGAAACAATGATCCACAAAATAAAATTTTTTGTGGATCATTACTGTTTCTCAATGATCCAATTTTTTTTTTCCAATTTTTTTGGATCATGATATAGTACTATTCTCAATTTTATGATTTGTATTTTTTTTATATTTTTTTTCAATGTTTTTAAGGTGTCCTTACGAGTACTCACCGAAAAAAGAGGCCTCACCGGAACGGGACCCTATATATATATATATATATATATATATATATATATATATATATATATATATATATATATATATATATATATATATATATATATATATATATATATATATATATATATATATATATATATATATATATATATAGAATCAAGATCGGGTAAGGACTCTTCTTAAAGTGAGGACTTGCGAGGACACCTTAAAAAATTGAAAAATATATATAAAAAATATAAATAATAAAACGGATCATAGTACTATATCGGAGAAAAAAAAGAGTCAAAAAAAAACTTTTCGATCATTATTTTTTTTATAATGAAATAATGATCCAAAATAAAAACAGAAAAATTGCATCATTACGTTTTGCAATGATGCAAAATTTTTTTTCACATTTTTTTTGATAATGATATAGTACTATTCTCGATTTTATAATTTGTATTTTTTTTCAATTTTTTTTAAGGTGTCCTCGCGAGTACTCACCGGAACCGGACCCTATTTAGAAAATATTTAGAAAATGTATTTGAACCTACATATATATATATATATATATATATATATATATATATATATATATATATATATATATATATATATATATATATATATATATATATATATATATATATATATATATATATATATATAGATGTAGGTTCAAATACATTTTCTAAATATTGTGTGATTGTAGGACTAAATCTGGTCAAATCATTTCATAGGGGTAATTTCGGAATTGTGATTAAATTATTTAATATTTAATTAAACTAACTAAATTTAAAAACCTATAATCTAGGAAACTCTCCTTTATAATTGTTATGATCCCCACATTATAATCACAACTTGCTAAAACTTTAAAGACCTAAATAAAAATAATGATCCCCACTCTCTTGTAACCCTCGTTCGTCCCTGTTGGTATGATACGCAGTCGAAGAACACCCCCCAAAGGGAAGATCAAAGATCGCAGACTCGTCCGTGTTCGTATTCCCCACTCAAACGATTAGGTTTTATTTTATGTTCAAATACCCTCTCTTTTTCTTCTTATCTACGCATTCCCAATTTTCCCCAAAACATATGCTTTAGTCGACTTCTTTGTTTGTGGGTACTTGTTTGTAAATTTATGTATTTTCTATGCTATTATTAGTCGTCAACAAGGGAAGAGCAAACATTTACTCCATGTTTTTTGATTTACGGAAAACAATTGAAATATTCATTTCATTTTTCTTTGATTTTGAATATTGCCGCAGGAGCTTTTTTTCTTTGATTTTGAATGTTCAAAGAGATTTGAAATGAGGCCGGAGCAATTACCAAATACACATTAATCATTCAAGTAGTTAACGAATTGGCATGTGGACTGCAGGAGTGAAATTTTATTATAATTGTGTGCCGTCTGTCATGGACTTGCTGAGGCGGTGATGCTGCGTCGAATTGTGAAAAAAAAAGAGGCTGTGATAATTTCTCATTTTCTAAAAATTCCCATGATGAAATTGAAGGAAGCAGCCTTCAACTCATGTCAGCCGCCTCCAACCACTTCGACCTCCGTCATCAAGCAGCACCGCTTTCAGCAGCCAATCTCCACCGGCAGTGAAACCCTACAGCCCTCTCCATCTGTTTTTTGTTTAGGTAAAAAAAGTATTGGACTCGCTGATCTTCACATTTTGTCGGACTGTATAAAGCACCACCGCAGAACCTCAATCCTTACCGCCATCACCACAAACAACCATTGCCGCTGCCATTTCTTTAACAATAGGTGATTATTCTTTGAGAATGTATGGGTATTCTTTGAGAATGTGAATGCATGTAGTGTATTTTTTTGATAATGTGAAGGTATTTTTTTAGAATGTTATGACAAAATAAAGTAATAAAGTGTATTCTTTGAGAATGTGAGGGTATTCTTTGAGAATGTGAGTGTGTATTCTTTGAGAATGGGAGCGTGTACGATTATTGTTTTTCTTGAGAATAGTCATTCTTTGAGAATGTGAGTGTATTGATGTAATCATACGTAACTGAGAATAAAATCGTGTCTGTGATCGTAGATGTTGTTGGTTAAAACATAATCCATTCCTTTTTTAAATTTTGATTTATAGACTAAAATACCCTTTCTAAGGGTTTAATTGTAAAATCTGATAAATTAATTACAATATATTTACAACTAAGCCCCTGCATCTAAAACCGTAGATAATATTGATCGGACGCTCCACATTTGGTCCTACAGTCACACAATAATTGTTAAATGTATTTAATACTAACTATATATATATATATATATATATATATATATATATATATATATATATATATATATATATATATATATATATATATATATATATATATATATATATATATATAGACACGTAGACATGTTAACGAATATCAAATATTCAATTATCTTCTTTTGTTTTTTTATAACTAGGTTGAGCCCGTGCTTCGCACGGGTTGGACCAAAACGTAGTAAGTAAGTTAGGCGGGTTTTAATTATTTAAAGATTTTGACTGTTCTTTTGTTTTTAAAATATTTGAAGGTTGCTTTGTATTCACAAGTTTCATCTATGATTCAAAGGCTATACGTATTAATTCTTTAAAGAATTTGAATCTTCTTTTCTTATCTTTTTTTGTAAGTTGTTAAAAGATTTTAAGGTTGCTTAATGGTTTTATAATTTTCAAAATAAATAAATAAACAAAGCATGTTCACCGGTATGCATCATCACTTCAAGCAAAGTCAACAATCGACTAAAAGCTAAAGCAACTTAAAGAATTTAAAAAAAACAAACAGAGAAAAAAGAAAGCAAATAGATAGCCAAAATATGAAGAAAAAAAAATCAGAGAGAACCTTTGTTGAAATTGTTTCTCCATAAGGTTTGACTTTTCTAAATCGTCTTATGGTTTTTCCAATAGCTTTATAGCAACATCTTCGCCATTGTAGATCCCTTTATAAAGCTTCCCAAAACCCCTTGAGCAAAAGCGAGACCCATGTTGAGTTTTTTTACCTCAATCGTCCATTGTTCGTGGTTTTGTAACCCTTTTGTAGGAAATCGAGGGTCCATCAAAGCTTGAGCTAAAGCATCAGTGGTTAACCCGTTTGGGATTCGTCCTCTGTTGTTTCCACTATGGCCGTCAAATGGATTCGAACCATGGTTCGACCCGCTATGATTGACGGAAAATCCAACCGGCTTTCCGCCTCCATTTGGCCCTATTCATCTATACAAGTACTGTTATAAAATTCTAGGACACAGGAGTTCATGAATAAATTTTGTATACTAAATTACTAAGGAAGACGACAGTAATAGAAAAAATATTGGACCTGAATACATAGCACTAACAGACCAAACGAAACCAAAAGTTAAGTACAAATATGATTACCCAAACAGTTAACTTCTTGAATTTATAGTTTTCTCGTCGTCTTTACCATTTTTTAACAACTTAGGCCTTGGCTTTGAGGGTTTCAAGAAGGAAGCCTGAAAACTGACCATTGTTCTCAAAACACTAACCAACTTAGACTCGATCTCCACCCCATTTGGTTCAAGAACTTGTAAACATCGTGCAACTGCCTCCATTGTACTCATGCACCCACCAAAAGGTTCCTTCCTAAGTATTAACTCGGAGCTATATATTGTTCCACCATTAACATTAATATCATAAGTCAAACATACCAGAGTTGCAAACTTTGACAAGAACGGAAAGCTAGCAAATACCATTTCCTTTGCATGCTTCCATGTCCCATCAAAAGCAATCAGAACAAATTTGTTTGAATCATCATCCCCAAATGAAGACTTCCACTGGTTAATCTCCATTGAAGGAGTTGGGTCCGTAACTATAAAGTGAAACAGGTCAGCAGTCTGTACCTGTAAATCAGTGCAGAGCAAGGACTACATTTATTGAATTCCATAAGCCCTCATGCAGCAAGCGGGCTATAGATTCAAAGGTGTCCTGAATTTCATCATCAAGAATTATCTAAATAAAAATATCTAATGGAATCATCTTTCATTTCTCTCTTTTTCTATTTCATAATAGGTTGGATTCCTCATAGTTGGCGAGATGTGACTGATATCATACCGAGACAGATTCAATTCCAGAGCACAACAAAGCATAACTGATGTTTTCGTAAATTATATTAGCTAGACGATCATGTCCAATTCCAGAGAATACAATAACTCATTATTAGCATAATCTATGCAAAATACCCAGAATAGTCAGAATCATACCAGGAAAGAGAAACGCCGCGTGACCAGATTGGTTAGGGTTCTCTTTGGCGGCAGCATCATGGAGAGAGTAGAGAAGAGCAGAGTCAGGTGGGTTTTTTTTCAACACCATCACTAATAATTTCAGTTTTACCCCGATTTTGAAACCCTCATGGCGAGAAACAATACCTCTGCAATTCTCCCCATTAAACCCTCTTGTAGAAGTTATCAGTTCTGAATTTTCACCGAACTCGAATTTAAACAATCGGTTTGAATAGAAATTGAATATGCGTAACATTATTGTTGTGGGTTTCAAAGAAGAAGAAAGAAGAGAAAGAGAGTACCTTGTCGACTTCTTGAAGATAAGTTTGCAGTAGTAGGCGAGAAGAGGGTCGTGCTTTTGCAATTCATCGGCTAACAGTGCCTTTGCTAGATCGCTTTCGCTCCCCCTTTTTACGTGAAACGCTCAAAATGGGAAGAAGATACAGGGTTTTGATCGATAGTGGCATAGATATAGACAAAATAGAAAGAAAGAGGTGTCGATCCCTGTAGAGTTGTTTCACAATGAGAGAGAAAGGAGAAAGCAGTAGGTGGAATCCACTCAAAAAATAGAGTATCCCACGTGGCTAAAGGAGATACGCCAAAAGAAACCCACCCCTTAAAATCCCCAAACCCCCCACCCCACCCAAACCTTCTAGAAACCTGTAATGCGAAACATATCGATTCTTAATATCCCCGGAGGTTTTGTCTACATGGCCGGATCTTAAAGTGACTGTGTTGACTCGTCTGTACTCAGATCATAGCCCAATTTTGTTATCCACGGGGACTATTGATTTTGGCCCGTATCCTTTTCGATTTTTTAACAGGTGGCTATCGGATCCTCACATGGCAGTTCTGGTAGATGAAATTTGGAGTGGAGATCGAGCAGCAGTACTTCCACGCAAATTTTCTCCCATTGCAGCCTTAGCAGGAAAATTAAAGAAACTGAAGATGAAGATACGTGAGTGGCGGAACGCGGTAAACGAACAAAACGCTAAGGCAATTGTTGAATTAAAAGAGAAAATAGAGTCAATCGATAAGCAAGCGGAGTTGGGGCAATGCTCAAAAGAAACGGTTAAAATTAGATCGGATGCGGTACAACGCCTTAAAGTGCTCGAGGCGGAGAAGATACTCGATTTGCGACAAAAGTATCGGGTTAAATGGGCACTAGAAGGAGATGAAAATTCACATTTCTTCCACGGAATCATAAACAGAAATAATCGTTCGCTAAGATTTAACGGTCTCAATATTGGGGGTCACTGGATAACAGATCCGACACAAATAAAGAAAGAGGTGGTAAAATTCTTTGAGACCAAAATTGCTGAGCCAGAGCCGCATAGACCGATATTCGTGCACCCCGGATTTCGAAAATTAGAAGATGTTCAAAGAAATTTCTTAGAAAGCCCAATTATGCTAGATGAAATAAAAACCGCAGTTTGGAGTTGTGGCTCGAACAAAGCGCCTGGACCAGACGGTTTTTCCATTGAATTCATTCGGAAATTCTGGGATGTGGTAAAGTCAGACGTGTACATGGCTGTCAAGCACTTTGAAAGAGTTGGTTCGTTGGACGGGGGATGTAACGCTTCGTTCATAACCCTCGTTCCGAAGGTGGTGGATCCCGTTTGCTTGACTGATTATCGACCGATAAGTCTTATCGGGATCATTTATAAGATAATCTCAAAAATAGTAGCCGAAAGACTTAAAGCTGTTATTTCCTCGGTTATTAGTAAGGAACAAAATGCGTTCATTAAAAGGTGGTCGATCCTCGATGGTCCATTGATAGTTAATGAAATTATAACCTGGCTGCGGAAAAGAAAACGTAAAGCTTTAATGCTAAAAGTCGATTTCGAGAAGGCTTTCGACTGTATCAGTTGGGATTACCTGGACAGCATACTAGAGCAAATGAATTTTGGTCAATTATGGAGAACTTGGATACGCGGCTGTCTCTCTTCTGCATCAGTTTTGGTTTTACTAAATGGGTCTCCAACAGAACAATTTTGGGTCAGGAGGGGGGTTAGACAGGGGGACCCCTTGGCGCCGTTTCTTTTCATTATTGCTGCCGAGGGTTTACACCGAGCAATGGAGGCAGCCAAGGAAAGTAATGTTTTTGATGGGCTTAATCTTCCCTCGGGCGGTCCTGTCATCTCGCATCTCCAATATGCGGATGATGCCATATTTTTTGGAGAATGGTCTATTCCGAATGCAAGAAATTTGATTCGTATCCTTAGATGTTTTGAGTTAGCATCGGGTCTTAAGGTGAACCTCAGCAAAAGCAAAATTTATGGAATTTCTTGCTCGAGACGGGAGGAGGAAGTTGTGGCTCGGTTACTCAACTGCCAGGTTGGCGCATTCCCTTTGACATATCTAGGCCTTCCAACAGGCGTCCCAATGGGACGTATAATTCACTGGTCCCCGCTCATTGACAGATTTAGGTCTAAACTCTCGGGATGGAAGGCGAACTCGTTATCTTTTGGAGGGCGTTTAACTTTATGTAAGTCGGTACTTGGTGCACTTGGATCATATTTTTTCTCACTATACAAAGCCCCGGAGAAGGTGTTAGATGAACTAGAGAGATTGAGAATGAATTTTTTTTGGGGAGGGAATGCAGAAAAAAGAAAGATTGCATGGATTGGATGGAAAAAAATCTTAAGTTCAAAAGAAAAAGGCGGTCTCGGTATTGGGAGCTTAAAGGCGCAGAACATGGCTCTTTTGGGAAAATGGAGGTGGAAGTTCATGGAAAGTAGTTCTTACTTCTGGAAAGAGATAATAAAATCAATTCATGGGGATGATGGTTCGTTAAATAATCCGAGCAGGTGCAAATCTGGATGTTGGGGAGCCATAGTGTCTCTTCCAGTCAAATTAGCAAAACTTAATTTACAGTTCAGTGAGTTTTTTTCTGTGCAACAAGACGACACTGGACATTCAAGTATTTGTTGGGAGCTTGACAAGATGAGGGGCTACACAGTAAATTCCTATTCTAGATACTTTGATGATCGATGGTTGCCGGAGGGTGGTCCTAGATGGGAATGGAATAAATTAGTCCCTCGAAAAGTTAATATGTTAGCCTGGAGAGCTCTAAATGCAAAAATGCCAACCTTAGTAAACCTCAAAAGAATTGGTGTTGCTGTTCCATTAAACTGTAAGGTATGTAATCGCGATCCGGAAACTGAAGATCACATCTTCTCCCAATGCAGTCTTGCTATTCAAGTGTGGAATGAAACTCGAAATTGGTGGTATTGTCTTGGGCCTAGTCCGTCATCCTGCACGGAGATTATCATGTCCAAATTAGAGTTTGTTGGCCCCAATTGACTTGCTGAAGTGAATGAGGCGATATGTTTGATTTATATATGGGTATTATGGTCATTTCGAAACAAAGGAGTATTCCGGAAGGTGACAAGAACAGAACTGGAACTGGCGTCTGAGATACGGATTTTAGCACACTTATGGATCAATGATAGGAAGAAAAAGGGTAGAGAATTGAACTGGGACAGATGGTGTAATGATCCGGTGTCTGAATTGTTTAGTTCGATAGCCTAATGTAATTCAATGAATGTTTGTTTTTTGCTTTCTTTTGGGCTTTAGCTTCTTGCTGGCCCTTAATAAAATTGCCTTTGTTAAAAAAAAAAAAAAAAAAAAAAAAGTAATGCGAAACATATTCAAGAATTGAAACACGTCCTTTCATGAGGCACTTTTGAGCCTTAACCACGATAACTTTAGATATTTTGTCGTCACGCACCATATACGTCAACCATGTCCCCATTAGGACCCTTGATCAAAAGTATATTCTACTCACATATATTATTGCTTAATTAGGTTGGAGCGAGACCATTCCCATCACCACATCGAATCCCAAAATTCCCATCGACAACAAATTTTCCTTGAAGTCTTTCATATCAATTTTTAATGTGCAATAATTATAAATATGATGCACGAGAACAAATTTTCTCTTAGGAACTTCTATTACGACACTACTAGAAAAAAACCTTTTATGACACGCATTGCGTGTCACTAAAGGTTACAGATGACACACATATATATGTCATTAAAAGCTCTATCATAAACGAAACATGACATACATTTGTGTGTCGTAAATTTATGACATACATTTACGACATGCTTTTATGACTCGCAATGTAAGTCATAAATTGGTTCTGCGCGCGCGCACACACACACACACACACACACACACACATATATATATATATATATATATATATATATATATATATATATATATATATATATATATATATATATATATATATATATATATATATATACATATATATATATATACATACATATATATATATATATATATATATATATATATGTATATATATATATGTATATATATATATATATATATATATATATATATATATATATATATATATATATATATATATATATATATATAGGTTGAGAACGCGATGACAGATATCAGCAATTTAAATTATAATATCAATGGTTAATATGACGGTGCCATTTATGTAAATATATAAAAATATATGTATCTGTATGCAATTTTAAAAACATGGTAAGGATACAATAGGTATTTTACACATCTATTTAATTAATGAATCCTAAAATCACGTTCTATAATTTTGGAATTGATGAACCACATCTTTAAACACCGTATCAACTATTCAAACTCTCTCCAAAAACCAGATTGTATGATTGATGCACACGAAAATCATCCACCGCCGCATCTACCTCCACCATCTCCTCCCTTTCATCTCCACCGTCACTAGTAGTATTTTGTTCTTTTTCATCGTTTTATCATTCCTATCGCCACTAATCAACCACCACCATTTCCGCCATAGCGGAAGTGAGGTAAACCATAAACCCATTCATAAATCTCAAATCTCATTTTGACCTAATAATTACTTTAATCAAATATGATATTCTCGTTTACATTCTAATCAATTTATTGAGGTGCGGTCAAATGCTGGAAAAGCCGATAGCTTTTCTTTTTCTGATAAGCCTTACATTGGATTTGTTCTCTTTTATGCTTATTTCTTTACATCTGGATATTTTTTTATTTCATAGACTAACAATTGTTTTACATATTCAACTTACTATCTATAATTAATGTTATTTGGTATAAATTTGAATTCGTCAAGAACAGATGGGAGTGTATGCCGGAATCTATGGCAGTAAAGTCACTCCCAGTTCTACTACGGGTGCTCGAAAAAAAAATCAGAATTTTTTAGGTTTATTTATTATTTATATTTTGATAATATTTTCATTTAATATTTCAATACAAGTATTCATATCAATGTTATTAATATATGGTAATGTTATTAATATAGGATCTTCAAAACAAATTGAATCGTGTAGCATAGATCAGTTATATAAAGTTATATGTTTATACTATCGATTGAGCCTATTAGTTAACTTCCAGATTTTAAAATACCATATGAATCGATTTAACTAATTTTAAATAAATTGATATGTTTATACGTTCATGTTTCTTTTGTCCTTTCAAAATCAGGTTTAAGTAAAGTTATAAAGTTATAAGGTCTCGACATTATATTCTCATGATTTGGTTAACGACATAGAGGGGACCCAATACGGTTATTAACTTATAGTGATTTAATTTGATTGTATTCATCGATGAATACAGTCATCATATATTAGTGAATTTGATTGTTTGGTTTGGTTTCTTCCTCTCCCACTATTTTTAAATTTACTTTGTTGTTGTCATAGTTTAGTTAATAAAATGAAACTGCATTGCCATGATGAATTCTCTATTTATCACGATAGCATTGCCATTTTGTTTCCACAATGAACCTGTATTCATCGATGAATACAATGAAACTGCATTGCCATTTTGTTTCCACAATGAAACTGTACTTATGATGACTGTATTTGATGATATTGGTCCTTCGGCTGACCCGAATAGCATGACAGCGCGACTTGACGACACTACTTGACAGCACGGCATGGCTGCCAGCCCTGCTTGGCAGCACGGTGTGGCTGCCAGCCCTGCTCGACAGCACGGCGTGACTGCCCGCCAGCCAGCCATGCGTGACAGCATTGCTTGGCTGCATCTCCTGACAGCTAGCCTGGCAGCCTTGCTTGACAGCACCGCCAGCTGGGCCTGAATTGGGTTGGCCCAAGGCCTGACCTAATTGTCCCCTATAAATAGAACAAGAAGGGAACCCTAGCTCCCTAAGTCATCAGCCTCCACTCTCTACTGCCCTCTTCGCACATACACTACGATGGTTCTCTTCGGCGAGGAGAAACCATCTCATATCGCGTACCGAACTGACTTGATCGTCGGAGCCTGCTCCCGGGGCACACGCCCTGGGCAGTTCTAACGATTATCTTCTCTGATTGTGACTAGGATCCAAGTCAGGAAGTCGCTAACGGCACCAACCTCAAGACCTCCGATCCAGATGTACCTTCAAAGACCCGATGCCAGATCCGACGTCGCATCATATATATATATATATATATATATATATATATATATATATATATATATATATATATATATATATATATATATATATATATATATATATATATATATATATATATATATATATATATGCAAGTGCATGTGTGTATGTACAAATATGCATATCTGCATATATGTATGAATATAAGCATTTTTATACATATGTCAATGTATGTATGTATATATGTGCATTTTGTGTGTCTACGTATGCTCACATGTGCATATGTACGTATGTGGGCATATATATATGCATTTTTTATGAAACTTTTTCAACATGCATTTTTATCCATTTTTATTAAAGTTTTTGTAGATTTTGAAGACTTTGCCGAGTAATTCGAAGAAGTGAAGATAAACCGAAGATTACATGACAATTAAGGATGAACAAATGAAGATATTTTCGATATTTTGTTGTATTGCTTTGTTTTTTAGTTTATGGTTATATCGGATAAAATGAACATATGTTATTTTTATGTTTTTTTTTAATAAAATGGTTTTGCCTATGCTTCGTGTTCGAATATTTTTGTAAATTTCATTTATTTATATATTTTATGGTTGTATGACATCCGAACATTATGAAATGTTGATATTTTGTGTTTCTTATGAAAAATTCTTGAATGTGCACATATGCATCTTTTGATATATAATGCAAAAACTTAAATATGCATATATGCATTATGTTAAAAAAATTACCGTATCAGAAATCTTCTGAATATAAAAAACAAATCGAAAATCCAGTTTTTTTAAATTAAAATTCTGATTTGTTTAATATTTCAAAAATCTATTTATATATATTTTGAAATTTCCTTCTTTTTAAATTCAAAAATTTGATTTTCAGTAGCCTTAATTTTAGGAGATGGTTAATGTTGTTGCCAAAAATAAAAAAATTCAAAATTAAATGAGATTTGTTAAATGACTATCATGCCTTTTTATGATTCAACCAATCAGAAATAGTTCTCAGGTTCTCCTGAAAAAAAAAGGGTTCTCATTTGATTCTGACTATATATATATATATATATATATATATATATATATATATATATATATATATATATATATATATATATATATATATATATATATATATATATATATATATATATATATATATATATAGACACACACACACACATAGACGTAGGTTCAATTGAGAACTCAAAAAACGTTGAGAACGTAAGGACAAATCTGAACCATTCATTATTTTAGATCTAATGTTGTAATAAATTGTCAATTTTATATTTATTTATTAAAAAAAATAAAAAACTAAAATTAAATATAACCTAAAGGGTATTAAGGTAATTATTATTATCTTAATTATGTAAATTCCTTCAATCACATTTCTCACTCTTGAAATTAGTTTATAGAATCAAATCTTTGAAAACATCTACAACTAATCTAAAAATCGTGAAGATAAAACCCCACATTACCTCCGCCGTCTTCAACCTCATTTACAACAGGAGAACCGCAATTGCGTTGATCATCACTATTTGACACATGGAAATCGACTGAGTTGTCTTGGGACACTTGGAAATCCTGTCCAAGACTGATGTAATTTTGCTGCTCTAGCTCCTGGCTTGAGCCTCTTTTATAGAATTCTTGATGTTCAAAAAAATCACTATTTGACACATGCAACTCAAAGCAGCCGACAAGAATTAAAGGTGATGATAACACCGGTCGTTCATCATCTTCACCTACCATTATTGACCCTCTTCAAAGCAGCCGACAAGATTTTTCTAAAGCAGTCATCATCACTATTTGACACATGCAACTCAAAAAATCGAATCGTTCATCACATCAACCACACCATCATCATCTTTAGGGATGCCATTTCAGACGTTTATCAATGCTGTATAATAAAACGTGGGCATGGTCAGTGGTACTAACGAATGAATTAAAGGTGATGATAACACCGGTTGTTCTCCCTGGTAACTTCTATGTATAGTAAAGAACAAGTAGGTGGTGTTGTTGAGTTCTACGGTGGTGAACTCAATAGATCGTGCTATAGTGATCTTGTTACTGTGATAAAATATGCTAGACGCGCTCTGTAAGGGTACAAATCTTTCCATGGGATGATGGCTTGCAGGCTTGGAAACCCACTATGACATATGGGTATTAGGGTTTTGACCTAGTTGTGTATCTTGCCTCTATATATATATATATATATATATATATATATATATATATATATATATATATATATATATATATATATATATATATATATATATATATATATATATATATATATATATATATATATATATATATATATATGGATAGGATCAAATATATCCATACAAGTATTGTGTAACCTTGAAACTCAATCTGGACCACTCATTTAAAACACATTCTTTTAAGAATGTACAAAATTTAGTTCATTCTGTTAAGAATGGCTAGAACTCATTATGTCAAAAACTTATTCTGTTAAGAATGTGTTTTTTTCATTGTTACGAGAATGAAATCTAATGGCCAGGATTTGGTTACAAGGTAACACAATAATTGTCATTCTTATTATAACCTAGCCCTATATATATATATATATATATATATATATATATATATATATATATATATATATATATATATATATATATATATATATATATATATATATATATATATATATATATATATATATATATTGTTTTATTATTCATTATTAGGTAAGAGCTCACATTGTGAGAGATTAAGCGTATTTATAGACTATAGTGGTCGGGTTTTTACACCTTAGGGGCCTAATCTTTGTATTCTCTCACATATATGAATCATTCGACTTATTGCATATTGTTCTTGAGTGTTTATATGAATCGATTTGGCGATTTTTATTCATGTTCATTCAAGAACAAATTATTTTTGGTGGAGTCTCTCAATGGATCTTGTTCATGTTTTTGTGTTATTGTTCATCACAGTTTTCATGTTGAATATGGTTTGTATAATACTGTTCATTCGCATCCTTAGAGTTTTCGAGATATAATTTTAGTCTTTGGATCGAAATTGTTTAAAATCCGTCATGCCAAAATACGCACTCTTCATAGATCCTCTTTGTTCATTTGTACATATCAATGTTCATATCTAGCAATTGATTTCTCATCTTATTATTCGTCTTTTCTCAAATCATATATTTAGTAGTTATTCATTTGATTTATCGCATCGGACATCAAAGTCCAGATCTCAAAATAGGTGTCGAAATCTGATTGTAACTTGGTTCTCGTTTTTGTTCCAATTAATCAGATCTCAAATCTTGGTATCGATTTCCACTTGATTATTCAATTCTGGAAATTGATTTTTCATTCATTCATCAAAATCTCGATTGTGTTCTTAGTTAATATGTTATGTAACTATAATAAAATCCTATTTGAATATCGAGACTAATCAAGTCGATTATCTACAAAGCCAATGGTTCACTAAAATAGGTTAATAAGGAACACTGATACGAATAACAATTGGCTTCAATTTTTCATATCTGACACTTGTTACCTGGGTTTGGATATAATATGGATCTGTAATTGTAAATGGATGTTAAACAGAACTTGTAGCTTGTGGGTTTTACTCGACGATAACGTCTTGGATGAATCTCTAGGTAAACAATGATAAAATTTGATAATTGATTTTCTGAAAAACGGATCAACTATGACGCTGGTTTTTTTCGAATGCGACTTTTGGGTAATTCAGCTTTATTGGTATCCATCGATAAACGATGATGCCGATAAATTTTTAGGAAAAATAGATGATGCTCGTTGTTGATGTTTATAAATCGGTATGAAGATGTTCTTAGTTTGGTTAAAGCTCAACAATGACGGTGCTTTTATAGTCGAAATCTATTCCAGATCTTCAACAAAGTGTTCGTTTGATTTAAAAGTATTTTTATGTCGATTTGTTTAGTGTCGAAGCTGAAGGTCTTTGAATGGTGAAGACAATTTGGAACTCTAAGGATGAAAACTGATGGGGTTTGATCAATAAAATAGAGAGTTTTACGCTAAAACGGCAACGGAAGCTTTTTAAAGTAACTAGTTTATTTTAGACCATTTTAAACAAAATCATCAAGGATCCATTTACATGGGTAAGAATGATATTTTAAAAAACATACATAGGATATTTTAGAGTGATAACCTTTGTTGCCTTTGAACCCTCTTGGAATTGGGGTGTGGATATAGATGGAAAAAACCAAAAAGCTTGATTTCTCTACAAGTATCCACCACCAAGGTTAAGACACTTGGATTGTTAGATCATTCTTGTATAAATAACTTCTTAAGCTTTTAAGTACTTAACAAAATTAAGCACTTAAGGAGAAGCACTTTTACACTCTCAAACTTGGAACAAACTTCACAAAAAGGAGAGAGTAGAGAGGAAGAGAGAAGCCATGGTTTTGGCAAGGAAAAAAGGAGAATAATTAGATGCAACACTTGCATCTCACTTCCTTTTATACCCACGAGTGTGCACCATGACCCATACCCTCATTTAATGCAAAGATATGATCTTTTGAAGGGTATGAGTGTGTAAGGTGAAGGTTGACAAGCAACCTCCATCAAAGCCATCACATGGGTGAGTGGAAAAGGAAAAGAGTGTCAAATACTCTTCCTTTAGAAACTAACTAAGTCTAGTTACATCTTAATGTAACCCAAAGTGTCCAAACTTTTGTACATGACTTAATATATCATACCATATGATATAATTATTTATTGAACTCCTTATAATTATTATTTTACAAAACAATAATTATTCTCTAATTAAATACAAGAGTTGAATTTATTTATTAATTATCATATAGTTAATAAATATTCAATACGTACCAACCTGATAAAGGTGTGACCCTAGAGGATCATATGTTTATTAGCAATATCATTTTATAATGATTCTTGGACATATAGATCCAACAAAAAAACAACGGTGAAGAAGATAAAAGGATAGTTGCAGAAGATGTAGATGCAGAATCAGTGGTTAAATCGATTACCTAATGTGTTATGGTCCTTTGTTGACGAGTGAAGAAGGAGACAGCGACGATGGCGAAGTGTTGTGTTTGTCGGTGGCAAAGAATAGAAGACAAAGCAGAAGTATTATGGTGATTTAGGGGGTGTTTGGGAGTGCTTATTTAACTCATAAGTACTTTTGAGCAAGAGTGTTTATTAGTTTATTAGTTTTCAAAAATGAGTTTTTAAAAAAGTGTTTGGATAAGTTTATGTGGTGGGAAAAATTAATAAGTTGATAAAAAAAAGTTTTAAAAAGTGTTTAACTTAGTTTATAAGGGCTGATGTATGAGAAGAGGGTATAAGAGTGGTAAATAATGGGTAGTTATGTCTTTTTATCTCAAGAAGCTAAAAGCCTTTTAAAAAGTCACACATTTGTAACTTTTTAAAAATGACTTTTCCAAGTGTTTTGAAAAGCACTTCTTAAGTACCCAAACATTATTTCTAGCTTATTGGCTTTTTAAAAAGTCAATAAGAGAATTAGTCAATTTAAGAAGCTACAAACACCCTCAAAATGGAAACGATATGTTTGAATATGAAGTTATTCGATTGGCCAATGAATACATATATATATATAATATATATATATATATATATATATATATATATATATATATATATATATATATATATATATATATATATATATACACACACGCATACATACATACATACATACATACATACATACATACATACATACATACATATATATATATATATATATATATATATTATATATATATATATATATATATATATATATATATATATATATTGTGTGAATGTAGGACCAAATGTGGAGCGTCCGATCAGAATGATCAACGGTGTTAGATTCAAGGGCCTAATTGTAAATTTATAACAATTAATTAATTAGATTTTACAATTAAACCTGTAAAAATAGTATTTTAGTCTATTAAACAAGATTTAAAAGAGGAATCCCGTATTTATCTTCTAATTTGGTGGGATTTCTCTCTAGAAGAATTCTGATGAAGACGTTTTAAATCGAAATACGGGAATTAGAGATTTCTTTACTGTAAAATTCATTTTCAAGAATATGTAGTATATGTTGTTATTTTTTCCTATTTTTCCTATTCTCCAAGAATGCTAAGCAGAGAAGAATGTACAATTTACGTATTTTAGTTTGGCATTTTGACACACTTATTCTTGAAGAATGTAGTTAATATTGTAGTTTTTGTATATTTTTTGAGAATGTAGTATATTTTGTACATTTTTTTACAAAAATCTATGAAGTTTGATGTGATTATACGTTCATTTCCAGAGAATGAATCCTCAATTTAGTAATATGTTGACCAATTCTCCAGGAACACATTCTTAGCACTCAATTAAATACATAAAAGAATGGCCAATTGACTAATTTAGTGATAACTATTTGTATGTTACAAAACATGTTTAAAAAGACACAATTCTACAAGAATACTGTCAAAAATTCCCTCATTCTCCGAGAAAACCAGAAAATCATTATCTAAGAATGAATTTTACACGTTCATTCTCCGATAATGCATATTTACTTATTGTTTTCCTCGTTCATTCTTCAAGTATGCATCTTTACTTCTACAATAGTTTTACAGTTCATTCTCTGAGGATCAATATACGTTTGTGTTGTGAATCTGTAACCCATAAATTAAAATATAAATTAGCAAATCCTTTAACCCAAAATAAAAAGAAATTAAACAACTGATGCAAATGCTAAAATTAATTTTTTAGCCATTCTTTAAGAATGTTGTAGCAAATCCTTCATCTCCGATTTCAAACTTATGTAGTCGCAATATTTCCAGTTTTCACCCAATTCGACTAAAAAGTATCACTAGAAAAGCATTTCCCCTTGCATTTTGCAAAGAAACCGAACTACCATCTAAAACCTATGCAATAAGTAATTCGTTGATTGATGGATAAATCTCTTCAACTTCAAGCAAAGAATCATCTCCATTTGATTTTAATGGCACATTAGATGAAATTTGACCAATTGATGATAAAGCCAACACCTCAGATTCCTCTAATTCTTTCGATTGACCAAGATCACATTCACACCCATCAGTTTTATGCTTTGACAACGCATCTTTGAATTTCTTATTCTGTAGGCATAAAATCAAGAATCACCCATTAACCAATTATTCTCATTTTTCTATAATACAATTTTATAAGTCGCCAATAGACAAGATCTGATGGGTTGTTTCGGGTCATTTGAATCGAAATGGCAAATTTAGCCGGGTAAAAAATCGGTTAGGTTGAATCACGTTGACCCACTAATTGACCCATCTTTTTCTTTAACAATCAATAAAACATTAAGCAGAATCTACTTACGGTTGCAATAGTGCAGCTAAAGCTATAAAGCTTGCCTTGAGAACCTTTAAAGAATCTGAAAAAGCATAGAACATGAATATGGAGAGAATAACACATGGGTTTGTGTTTTTGGTAGTTCACTTGGAGGAAAATTGCAGTAGGGTTTGACTCCGCCAGTTGACAGATCTGATTATAAACAAAACAAAAGGTTAATTAAGTGAAATTTATCAAAAATTGAAGTGGGATTTTCAGAAATTATACCTTCGGGTGTAAAGCTTTACAACCACCACAACCAGGTGAATAGAACTCCACAATGACCAATCTATCTTTAAAGCGATTGAAGCCTATAAAATAGTAATGTGCCGCCGATGAAAATAGTGATGTTTGTGTGAGGTTCCGGTGGTGGTTTAAGACGAATACGATGATGTTGGTGTGCTGATTGGGGGTTACAATGATTATAGGGTTAATTATCAATTTGTTACCAATAATCTAGGGACTAATATTATATAATAATTAATTTAATTGTAAAGTTCCAAAACTACTCATATCAAATGATTGGTCCAAAATTTGTCCTACAATCACACAATATTTGCTGTTTATATTTGAATATATATATATATATATATATATATATATATATATATATATATATATATATATATATATATATATATATATATATATATATATATATATATATATATAGTTAGTATTAAATGAAATTCTTAAATATTGTGTTAATGTAAGACTCAATGTGGACCATTGGATCAATAAAATCAATGGCTGTTATAATTTCCGCCTTTTTAATTAAAAGCATAAACAGACACGTGTTTTTAAATGCAAAACCCAGGTTAAGGGTAAAAGAGTAAAAATCTCAATTCCCTTCAACAACTGAATATACGATACGCATGCTACAATCACGCACACGATGCGGTGGTGGTTTTTGACGCCGTTTGCGGCTGCCGGAGGCGACACAGATGGTGGTCGTCGGCGACGCTGTTGATCGGGAACGAGACTCTGGTCACCGATCCGGTGTGTGTGCGTTAATCGACCGAGTGACAAAGAGAATCAGAGGGTTCGAGGGAGACATTGATGAGCGACTGAGAGGCGGATACACAGGGGCTTTTAGTATCACATTCACTGAGAATGGATGTTAGGTTTTATTGGTTTGTGTTTTGGTAATCATTCTCCGAGAATGGATGTTAGTTTTTATTGGTTTGTGTTTTTGGAAAGTCCATTCTCTGAGAATGAGTGTTAGTTTTTTATTGGTTTGTGTTTTTGTAAGCTCATTCTAGGAGAATAGTACGTTTTTTTTGTCAAAGAATAGTTTGTGGGTTTTTAAATTAGTTACAGTATCTTCGAATTTCTTGAAAATACATCAAATTTCTTGAACCATTCTAAGAGAATGGACTTACTCGTGACAAAAAAACATAATATTCTCCTAGAATGGGCTTAACAAAACATAAACCAATAAAAAAACTAACACATATTCTCAGATAATGGACTTACCAAAAACACAAACCAATAAAAATCAACACTCATTCTCAGATAATGGACTTACCAAAACACACACCAATAAAAAAAACACCCATTCTCAGAGAATGGACTTAACAAAACACAAATCAAAAAAAAATGACGCAGAATGCCTTTACAGTAACATTCTTAGATAATGAAAGAAGAAGAATGGTTTTTAACATTCTTGGAGAATGAAACAAGAAGAATGATTTTTACAGTAAAAAAAGAAGAATGGGTTTTACAGTAAAGAAACAAAAAATTTTGCCTGTTGAATCAATCCCACGTCTTCTTCTTTACGATTCAATCCTTAATCGAGGCTCAAATTTTTTTTGCAGGCCGACGAGCGACTGGATTTTCAGATCTCGTACATAAAATCGACCCCAAAGCTTAACACATCGCTATTTGATGAAGGCCACCGGAGGCGGCAAAGCCACTGACCCTCGACGATGGTGTTACCGGCTGAGGAAGACGACGATTCGGAGGTCCGAGTGGCAGAGGCCGATTTGTAGGTTTCATTCCGATCGTGCCCTTGTGAAATCGATGGGTATTATTAGGTCGCACGGTACTTAGAATCCGTAATTGAACCTACATATATATATATATATATATATATATATATATATATATATATATATATATATATATATATATATATATATATATATATATATATATATATATATATATATATATAATATATATATATTATCCCTTAATATGTAATTTTGACTAGTGTTTTCGGTTGGGTTGCCCCAGCTCCTGGCTGGTGCTTCCCCGCCCTTTCTGGTTTTATGTTATGTTTCTTTTATATATATATATATATATATATATATATATAGATATATATATATATATATATATATATATATATATATATATATATATATATATAGAGAGAGAGAGAGAGAGAGAGAGAGAGAGAGAGAGAGAGAGAGAGAGAGAGAGAGAGAGAGAGAGAGAGAGAGAGAGAGAGAGAGAGAGAGAGAGAGAGAGAGAGGAACGTGGCTGAGAGAGAGAGAGAGAGAGAGAGAGAGAGAGAGAGAGAGAGAGAGAGGAACGTGGCTGAATGGTATCCATGATAATTTGGATCTCAAATTTATATGTTGAGCTTGGATGTGAAATGGAGAATTTCACTATTGAAAAGGTTATTCACTAAAATCAATTTGACCAAAAATTCATTTTACAAGAACATGAAGTGTTTTTGTTTGTGTAAGAAGCGTTTATTGAAAATTGTTAGTATTCACTTTTTTAGTTTTCTTGTTGGAAAGTTAATGACACGTGTTTTACATAATTCTCTTTCACTGAGTTCGGTTTCGCATACAACAAATTCGTTTTGGGCTATATTTCAGTGAACTGGGCTTACTAATTTTCGGATCACATTTGGGCCTGATTTAATCAAATGGAGCTGTGATTATCTCATTATAACAAATCACGAATTTGGTTTAATTTCACCTTACCGGGTTGGGCCAATTGTTACGGACGCTAGGACATAGAGTCGCACAAAAGCCGGTATTTAACCGTTTCGGTTTTTTTAAGAACCGGTTTTTGAAAAAACCGGTTTCGGTTATAACCGGTCCGGTATTGGTCAGTTTTTTAAATGAAATTCAGTTTTAAACCGGTTTTTTTCGGTTTTTAAACCGGTTCGGTTCGGTTAACCAGAACAAAAATCGGGGTAAAAAACTGGTTCGGTTTGGATAGAAAACGGTTATTAAAAAACCGGTTCCGATTTTTAAAAAAATCGGTTGTTGATGTGCACCTCTAGTAGGACATAATAGCTTACTGGGTCTTATCATAAATTTGTTCGGGCTTTTTTTTTACCGAAGCATTTGACTTTCACGCTATTACCGAAGTTGCACTTTATTATTTTTTGATGTTCATCACTTGACCGAAAATTTTGGAACATCGATTTTATTTCTTGGGTACACATGGCTTCGGTACTTCGGATTGAGATTTTGTGCTTGTGTTTGTTGGATATTGCACATTTTTCTTTATTACTGAATTGCTTCGGTACTGTCACGCATACTTCGGCACATATCATTCCACCTTCAACATTTCGGTATACTATTCACTCTTATGGTTCGATAACGCTTTGCAATTCGTATATTTTTATCGAAGCCTACATTATATCAATGTATTGCGGAAGTCATATTTTTGTTTGTTTTGGTGCTTGATCAAGGTGGACATGAACTTTATTACAAAAGCTCGTTGCATATATGCAACTCGGAGCTCTATCTTTTGCATTTTTCCACATTGATCCATTTGATTTGATCATTAACATTTTATCCACATGTCAAGGGGAGTTCATCATTTTTATACCCATTTGAGCACATTCTCATGCCTACACGATGTTTTATCGTCTTGTCTCGATCATAAAACGGGGAGAATTAAGCATGGCCATTCAAGAGTCGGATTGTAATTTTTTGAAGAGATGATTTTTAGTGGAGCATGGGAGAGATTTATCGATGGTGGGTATTATTTTTTAGTCTCGATACACTTTGTTGTTTATTCGATGCGATGACTTGGACGTTATTGACTCTCGACTCGGTTTTTCGATCGAGTTTGGTTGAGAATTGGGTTTTTTGGATTATTACATCATGCTTTTCGGTGATTATTCTTTCAATGGATTATTTCACAATTATTTTTAGAGTCCGGCATAACAAAAAGTGGGAGTATTCTCACGATTATGAGGCGATTCGGATTTTGATTCCAAAGTGGGTTTTCTTGACGGGTCTGCACTTATGATTATATTGTGGATTACTTTTGGTTGCTTGAGGTTTGGAGGTCCTTTGTAGCAAGGTTATATATTTGTTACTATCCCAGGGCCCGTGATTAGAGACTACCGATGTATTGAGATTCGAGGATTCTCTTCTACACATTCTGTCACTATCGACTTAGGTTCCATTAGTTGCTCGATATGGTACTCCGAGGGGGAGATTGTTAGGGTACAAAGCCTTCCATGGGATGATGGCTTGCAGGCTTGGAAAGACCACTATGGCATATGGGTATTAGGGTTTTGACCTAGTTGTGTAACTTGCTTATATATAGTCATTGTATTATTCATTATTAGGTAAGAGCTCACAATGTAAGAGATTGAGCGTATTTATAGTGGTCGGATTTTTACACCCTAGGAGCCTAATCTTTGTATTCTCTCACATATATGAATCGTTCGACTTATTGCATATTCTTCTTGAGTGTTTATGATGTTCTTATTCTGCATTTATGTCCAATCAAGACTTAACATGCTCAATTGGGGGAATTTTTTGAATTAGATCACACTACTTTGAAATCTGATGGTGTTTTCGTAGCAGTCTGAGGGGTTGGTTTACTTTTGGGCATGCTTCATTTTCTTTGCTCTTCTTCTTCATACACATTTTGAATTAGATCGTGCTACTTTGAATCGTCATTTTTTTTGTTACTCTTGTTCTTTCTTTATCCGACATATGATCCCCTAAAAAGAAACAAAAATAAACAGGTACGAAAGCTACAATTGCAAACCACGATCGAATCTATGGAACATTGGTTTATACATTCCTCTTAGTCTCGAATCTAGGGATAATTTTTTCTCTATATTTTTTAGAGAACCACCAAAAGTTCCAATTAAAAAGTAAAAAAAAATGAAATAGTTTTTCATTATCGCAATTGAAGTAATGAGCCTCCCAAGGCTCATTACTTCAATTAGTCTTCATGTTCCTCATAATGGATCTCTTAGCTGTTGAGAAGGTTTACCAAAAGCGGTATATAAGGTGTACCCAGTAAAAACTTACAAGCAAACCAGATATAAAGATGGCGACTAGGGTTGTTGTTTCCATTATTATATAATTTCAAGACCACAATGGATCTATGATAAGATCGTTTATTTACAATGGGATGATATACAAAGTCAACAGATTTCAATGAATACAATAGGATTTATGGCTACACAAACTATTGAGAATGGTTCTAGAACTGGTCCAAGACGAACTACTGTAAGGAATTAATTAAAAACGTTGAATTCAGAATATGATAAAGTAGCTCTTGGATAGGGAATGACCCCTTTGATGGGTGTTGCAATTGCTCTATTTGCGGTATTTCTATCTATTATTTTGGAGATTTATAATTCTTCTGTTTTATTGGATGGAATTTCAATGAATTATATCTATAAGAACCCCAGGTCCTAGCTTTTCAATAGTAAATGAATCATTTAGAGCTTGTATTCTAGCTTATTCTATTTTAGTAGTTCGACCGTTGAATTTATTTGTTTTTGTATTTATGGAATATGAGTGTGTGACTTGTTATAATTGATCCTATTGATAGTACAGAGAGTGGGTCTGTCATCTTGATAGAGATGGTTCTCCTTCGTCAGATATTTATTCTAGTATCTGGAACACGAAATATATGAAATAGATTAAGAAATATTTGAACTATGATTCATACTTAATATTCAAACCTAAGCTCAAAAAAATGCAAAGAATTTATAAGGGTAAATTGCATAAAAGTCACTAACTTTTCCAATTTTCTCGATTTTGACACTGTATTTTTAGTTTTTGCAATTAAGTCATTATATTTTCAGAAAATTGCAATTAAGTCATTATGTTTTCCAAAAAGTTGCGAAAATGACCATATGACAGGATGGCAACAGGTTACCAGGTCATATGGTCAAATTTGCAATTTTTCAGAAAACATAATGATTTAATAGCAAAAATAAAACATAGTGTCAAAATCGAAAAATCTGGAAAAGTTAGCGAATTTTATGCAATTTACCTATGCAATTTATATAACTTAATCACTTTACATGCCCCATACGTGTCCAAAAAAATAAATTTGTTGTTACCTTGTTTTTCCATTTAAAGTAATCAAATTTATTGTCCTAAAAATGGAATTTCAAAAAGATTTAGGATAGATGCATACAAATAACAACTAACTTACATGCCCTCAGTGTGAATATCCTATTGGGTAATTGGTTATGTAAACAATGACTTTATATGATGGGTTATAAAAATCTATATTGATGTTCGTTCATTGATTTATATAAATGTACAAAAATAAAATAGAATTTTACAATGATACAAAAGCAAAACTTGGTTATTATTTAATAAAATTATTTTAATGTTTTCATGTGAATCTTCAGCAACAATATTGGCCGTGGAATTGCCATATTATCGTTCCAAAACAGAATACAATTATAAATTACCTAATACAAAAAAATTAGGTAAAAATAAAACTTAAATGGTTAAACATTTACAAAGATAGTTTAAGCTAAGTAGATAAAAATTTCAATAATCTTTTACCATTTTTTCAATCGAGTCCATTAACTTTCTTATTGAAAAAAATATATTTGGCAATACAACCTGTCAAACTAGTAGCATTTGCATACTCGAAGATATAAAATGTATAATTTTAATCACTAGATTTTTTGAAAGACTTAATCGCTAAAAATTGTGAAAATAGACAAAATAAAGAAAGGCGTCGTCTTATTCGAAATTAAAGTACTTGTTTTTAATAAACAAAAAATGTATACTCATTTTCAATGAAACAAAAAGTATTAAGAGTTTAAACTAGAATTTTTTTTAAGTAAAAGAAGGTTTCGTATGCATTTATCCTAAATCTTTTTGAAATTCCACTTTTAGGACAATAAATTTGAGTATTTTAAATGGAAAAACAAGGTAACAACAAATTTAATTTTTTGGACACGTATGAGGCATGTAAAGTGATTAAGTTATATAAATTGTATAGCGTAAATTGCATAAAATTCGCTAACTTTTCGAGATTTTTCGATTTTAACACTATGTTTATTTTTGCTATTAAGTCATTATGTTTTCTGAAAAATTGCAAATTTGACCATATGACCTGGTAACCTGTTGCCATCCTGTCATATGGTCATTTTCGCAACTTTTTAGAAAACATAATGACTTAATTGCAATTTTCTGAAAACATAATGACTTAATTGCAAAAACTAAAAATACAGTGTCAAAATCGAGAAAATTGGAAAAGTTAGTGACTTTTATGCAATTTACCCAATTTATAAATATAAATCGAAATTCTTTCTTCTTTCAAATGCCTGTTTATGCTTAGTTTGACTCAAAGACAAATATTTCTTCGGATTTTTGGTGATTATCTATTCGTGGAATAAGTGATGATTTGATGGTTCTTACTCAATGAATCTTTGGGCTGAACTTAGTATTTTAATTTAATCATCGTGGTTCTAGTATGAATCTGGTGTTTTAATCGATTCATAGGGTCTTAACAAGAGAATTCCTATCAATAATCAAGAAAACAAATAATAAACATTATATAGTAAAACAAATAAAAGAAGATAAAAGAAATATGGAAAAGAGGATTCAAGAGGCCTGTAAGGATCAAGATAAAGATGTCTGAGCCAACTTAATATTTTAGTATTATCACCACAAAGAATAACTTTCGGATTTTTTATTCGTATCTTCAGAACAGATGGAATTGGAAAGTAAGAAGCTTCAAACTTTCTATTTAATATTCGTTCGAACCAGTATTTGGGTGCTTTAGCTCGTTTTTTGCTTGAGCTGTACGAGATGAAAGTCTCATATATAGTTCTCGGAGGGGGACCGGACATATCTCAATCAAGTCTATGATTGGTTTTAATAACGTCTCGAGATTCAGGCTATTGCAGATGATATAACTAGTAAATATGTTCCTCCTCATGTAAACATATTTTATTATCACGACAAAGAATAACTTTCGGATTTTTTATTCGTATCTTCAGAACAGATGGAATTGGAAAGTAAGAAGCTTCAAACTTTCTATTAAATATTCGTTCGAACCAGTATTTGGGTGCTTTAGCTCGTGTTTTTGCTTGAGCTATACGAGATGAAAGTCTCATATATAGTCCTCGGAGGGGGACCGGACCTATCTCAATTAAGTCTATGATTGGTTTTAAGAACGTCTCGAGATTCAGGCTATTGCAGATGATATAACTAGTAAATATGTTCCTCCTCATGTAAACATATTTTATTGTCTAGGGGGAAGTACGCTTACTTGTTTTTTATTATAAGTGGTTACAGGATTTGCTATGACCTTTTACTATCGTCCAACGTGTGTGATGCTTTGCTTCTGTTCAATACATCACTACAAATAAAATGACATTTAGTGGCATAGAAAAAGTGCCACAAAAAACCAAAAAAGTGCCACTAAAACCCTATTAGGCAATCAGCAGCACAAAAAAAGTGCCGCTAGAAGCGCTGCCACTAAAGGCTTTTAGTGGCACTTTTTGATTGTGTCGCTGCAGCCCTATTAGGTTTTAGTGGCATTTTTTTGGTATGCCACTGTAGCACATGTAAGTTTTAGTGGCACTCTTTTTATGCCACTATTTAGTTGTCAAAATAAATATTTTCACTAATTAATTGCTAAAATAAATATTAATTCACTACTACTGAATATTCCACAAACCATATAATATTACAAATAAATATTATATTTAAATGCAACGATAAACATAATCAAAGTACATTGATATCTTCAAAATAAATTAAATCCAGTAAATTACATTATATTCAATCATTCTAAAATACAGCTTTACGTTTATCCTATACCCAATGTTTCTTGAGCTATTCTAATGAATCTAGATACAATTGGGACTTTAACCGCCTTGCAATGACCATAATCTCTGCAATAACTCTTCTACACCTTGATGGTCTTGATCCAATCAAAAGACTACTTCTTTCCATCTGCAGCAATATTTATCACACAAGTTAGGTTATTAATTGACTTTCTCAAGTCGAACATTCTAAATTAGTGCATAGCAATTATATATAGGGTTTAAAGCCAAAACCGTAAATGTGTAACAATATGCATCCTAAATTAAGAATAAAGAATGGTTCTTTTGACTTTTGAGATCATATGATATACTTTACAACTTCAATATTGACATAGAAATTGGTTCAATTGGTGGATTTTTTTTAATTGTTGGATTTTTTTTAATTGTATACAGTGCATAGCAATTTATACCAAGTGTTTATTGCTAAAGCTTAAAAGTGTAATGATATACATTCTGAAAGTACTTCATTTAACAGGAAGGATGGAATTATAAGCTCTTCCACTTTAGTGGTCCAATATGTTAAATTTCACATATAACAGGTACAGTCTTATGACTAAAACAAAAAAGTGTACAAATTGTTGCATTCTTAAAAAAATCTCATATATAATTTTCATATCTAAATTAGTTATTACTCCAAAATTAAGAGTTACACACATAATGCTTTGACTTTTGAGAAAAAAAAGTATTAACTTTCAACCTTTAAATAATTAATGCTACATGTAAGTGTCTTAGAAAATTGTTTTAGTTAAACCAAAATTTGTACTAATTAATACTGTGTTATGAATATCATCCTTAGATTTTACATCGAATCCAAATCCAATTTTTCATTTTGTATAGAGATCTAAGATGAAAGACAGCAACCAGCAAAACAAATGTTTGCCATGCTTTATTTGTAGTCTTACCTGGTCATCTTTGTTTATCAGCTTCCATTTTTCTCTTTCTACCACATCAAATAATTGTTTTATTCCCTGACACATATAACAACTAATTAAAAAAAGGCATCATGACAGTTGCCAATTAATGTAGTTATTATGAAAGCATAATGCTTACCTCAAAAGTCAACTCATCACGTTTGACCACTATCCAATATTTCATTGGGAAGAGCAGCATACACCAAACAAACCTGAAGCTCTGGTGGAAGGTAATGGTAAACATCATCAATTTGATCCTTAAACCCTCTACTCAACATTTCATCAGAATCATCCTGTAGAAAGTTAAGACATTAAAGGGTCACTTGAATATTATGTAATTAATATATGATGGAAGATTTAGATGTGAAAAATTATGCACAGTGGAAGTGAGTCTTCGTTGGCAAAACAAATACCAATATTACCTGACTCTAGTAGTTGTATAAGTGAGGCTCTAAATTTTTGGACATTAACACCAATACCACAATTTCACTTTAGAATAACCTAAAACATAAGGCAATGTTACCTCAATTAGTCAAGACTGTTGCACAAACTTCAACTTGATAAATCATACGCACAATTCATAGATATTCACACTTCACACTTCAAATACAAAGTTGGGAGTTGAGATTCACCTGGAGGGCATCAGAATGAAAGAAATACAGAGGAAAACACCGCAACAACACCGATCGAACTGGATTGAAATCAGAAAAAACCCAGCTTAATCATCAATTGGAATGTCGAAATTGAACCTGGAATAAAATCCGAACTGTAACGAAATCGAAATCGTAATCGAACCTGGAAATTGGAATTTTGAACGAAATCGGTGAGTCTACGTTCCTTCATGCATCGTTCCTTCGACCTTCGTAGTTCGTTCCTTCCATCGTGCCTTCGACCTTCATAGTTCATTCCTTCGTGCGTCGTTGAGAGAGTCACTGGATGGATAAAATCCGAACTGTAACGAAATCGAAATCATAATCGAACCTGTAAATTGGAATTTTGAACGAAATCGGCGAGTCTACGTTCCTTCATGCATCGTTCCTTCAACCTTCGTAGTTCGTTCCTTCCATCGTGCCTTCGACCTTCATAGTTCATTCCTTCGTGCGTCGTTGAGAGAGTCACTGGATGGATGGGGAAATAGGTAGCGTTATGGACTTATGGATGGCCGGGATTACACAAATAGCAGGTAGCAGGAAGAACGTGGAGGACGACGAACGAGGTTGAATGAGCAGCGAGAAAGAGAGATCCAGTAGAGGAGATAAGCGATTGGAGACAAACAACGCATTTTACCAAATTGCAAACCCTAGTGTTTTTAATCAATGCGGGTATTAAAAAGTCCAAATCTGGTTTCTAATTCAAGCGGGAATTAGAAGCGGGATACAAAATTTAGAAATTGTCGAAAGATACAGTGGCATACAAAAATAAGTGCCACTAAAAACTTATTATAGTGGCATAAAAAACAAAATGTCACTAAATGTTTGTGCCACTAAATGTAATTTTATTTGTAGTGCATGATGACTGAATCTAATTTTGGTTGGTTAATCTGATCAGTGAATTGATGGTCGGCAAGTATGATGGTCCTAATGATGATCGTTACATGTATTTCGTGTATATCTCACCGATGGATTTAAGAAACCTCGCGAATTAACTTAGGTTACAGGTGTGGTTCTGGCTATATTGACTACATCTTTTGGTGTAACTGGTTATTCCTTAGCTCGGGACCAAATTGGTTATTGGGCAGTGAGAATTGTAACACGTACACCTGAGCTATTCATGTAATAGGATCACCTTTGGTAGAATTATTGCGAAGAAGAGCTAGTGTGGGACAATCCACTTTGACTTATTTTTATAGTTTACACACTTTTGTATTATCGCTTCTTACTGTCGTATTTATGTTAATGCACTTCTCAATGATATGTAAACAAGGTATTTATGGTCCTTTATAGAGAAGATATAAATATTTGACTAAATTATAGTTTTGGTCCTTGAGGTTTACTTCTTTTTTCACTTTTAGTCAAACTTTTAAAATTTCACGCTGAAGGTCATTAAGGTTGCATAAAGTTTACAATGATAGTCCATTGGCCAGGTAAAAAGACTAAAATGTCATTTTAATTTCTTTTTCATTTTTCTTTGAATTTATTATTTATTTTATTAATAAAAAATGCACCCCGCCTCCACCCGTACTCTCTCTCTCTCTCTCTCTCTTTCTCTCTCTCTCTCTCTCTCTCTCTCTCTCATGGTGGGTTCATCAATGGCACTTGTGGATTCATCCAAGAGAACAAGGTCTGGTTTCGAAAGCAACATAATCCATTTTCCACATAATTGAAATTCAATCTCCAGAACCATAATCCATTTTACACAAAGAAAGCCAAGAAATTTCTCTCTGCAAAAGGTCATCCCTACCAACTCCCCCTTCTTCTCCATGAAGGCCGTTGCTTCTTCAGGTTTAATCACCGCCATTTCATTCCTGGAATCATCTAATGATAATCGTTCACAATTAGATGTTCGTTTAATTTGGAGTTGCACATTATAAGCTTCTTACTTTGTTTAATCATAGAGTTTCTGGCAGATTACACTGAAGAACCTGCTACGAAGGTTAAATTTCAGATGTCATTGAGTCTTCCTGGTTGCTCGAGTTCGCTTTCTTTGATTGGGACATGTTAATGTGCCTTAATTTCGAGTTCATTCAATCTTCCTAAATTTCACAGACGTAACTCTCACGCTTTCAATCTCTAGGGTTCGATTTAGATCTCTCCTATTTCACTTTCCATGAATACAGCACCATATGCTCTGAGAATAAGCTGCAGAGCTCGCAACGACATCCACACAGCACCAGCAAACATACCGTGGTGAGGAAGATGACCCACAAGAGCCACCATCGGCCTCCCCTTCCCAGTCGTCGGCCACCGAAACTCCGGTGACCTAACTGTCATTTTTTTCTCTCTATTTGGTTCGTATTTTAGGCATACATGGACGGAGAACATAGAGACACATTGGTGGCGTTATGGTCAAGCATAAGCATCGGAGGGGTAGCCGAATCAATTATTATCCGATGGATCCATTTAACTAAAACCCAATGAAAGCATAAAATTACTGCAAGGAATCATGTGGTATCTGTAACAAATTGGTTCTAAGATTTGATATTTGTAACTAATGAAAAACTCTTATCTAATTAATAGAAATAAAGTAAAATTTTTACATGTTCTTCTACCTACAGTAGAAGAACAAACTCACCTGATGAGTGAGAGAGAGAGACCGGAGAGTGAGATTTTGTTTTTTTCTTTTTTAATTAATTTAATAAATAATATTTAAAAGAAATATGAAAAAGAAATTAGAAAGGTTAAATTGGTCTTTTACTGGCCAAGGGACCAAAAGTGCAAGATTTTGGCCACCACAGGGACCATGAGCATGAAATTTCAAAAGTTGGACTAAAAGTGAAAATAATGGTAAACTTCAGGGACCAAAACTGTAATTTACTCTAAATTTTGAATTCATCATTTATCACTTGGGATAGGAACGATAGTATTTTATTGCTACAAGTATGAATTATTGAAAATATTAAGGCATGTATTTGGATATTTCCCTTAAACTACGCAATATTGTTTATTTACATCAATAGTTGAAGAGAATTTTGTCGAAGAGAAAATGGATTATGGGAGTGTGTGAGTTGAACTATTGATTGGTTTGTGCATATATATGCTTATCTGCCACATTTGAATTTAGAATCAAATGTGTCTTTGTTCCAACCATCACGTAAGCCCTATAGAGGATAGGCTAGTTCACTTAAAGAGAATATTTTCTATGATCACATACGCATCATGCCATACATGAGCAGGCTCCGTAAGATCTAGTTCACATAACTTTAGATTGAATTTAATAGTATACAAATGCATTCATTTCCTCTGCATGGACGCAATCTAGGATACCATCAGAGTGAAAAGGGTCTAAAGAAGAACAGAGGCTAGGTTATATCAGTAACAAGTAAATCCTTTGTGTGTGTTTATAAACGGTCTCTAAAAATTTTGGGGTTAAAAACACCAATCATAATGTCTGAGACGACCCATAAAGGAATTGATCATATCACGATCTATTTTATAAGCCTACTTGGGTATTGAGTATTTATTTGTAAGAACTAAATTTTTTGCACTTGATACTTTTAACTCTGGAAAAAGAATCCAGTAAAAAATTTATTTTACTTACATAAAAACATTCATATATCATATATGCAGGTGTCTAGAATTCTAGATGACATATATTTTATATGGTTTCATTTGGTTCTTTTGATTCTTGCTCGAGCCCAATGACGAAAACTTATCATGTAGATTTGTGACTTGTTTGATAATTAAACCGGAAGTGATTGTGTTTCCACAGTCTATTCATCAATCCAAGTGCTTGTGTTTTTTTTAATTCTTGTTGCGAAAGTTAAAGTTACTTTTATAAATCCCAAGTGACAAAGGTTTTCAATTTAGTCATCATAGACCTGGTCTTTTTTTAACATGTAACTACTTGAAACACAATTTATTCCCACATACTCTCCATTCACTCGACCTTACTTGCCCTATCTAGCTAGTGGTTTTGAGGTTTATTCTTGACCGAGTTAACTACCTCGATCACTCGTATAAGATCGTAGCCTAGATATCCCTTCGACACTCGACATCAATTCGTTCGTCTACATCCCAAAAAGACACTAAAACCCTCAGACTCTCCTGCATGTGTAGCAACAATCAGACTCCATTCTTTGATTTTGTAAAGTGGTCTTAAGATGTCCGCCCACCCAACTTACATGTTTATGTTCAGTAATTACTACCTTAACAGATCAGAAACAAGAAAGAACTTCAAACATACATACATATGATTAAACATAAATGTGGTGGCACCTTTATTTTGAACAATATACAACTCAAATTCCACAATAGGATCTGATGGGGCACTTAGACCTCTTCCCTTCATCGGTGTAATAGTAATGAATGTACTTGTAGTTATCAAATGCCTCAAACTGTAGAGGGTGGCCTTCATCAACGAGTTCTTGAGGTATCTCTATCTTTAGATCCCTGATAAACGTGAACAGCCCCAGCGAAAGCCGGTCTTCGTTGCCCTGCATCATCACCCTGTGACACGGTGCTTCGATTCTTCCATTTGACCATGCCTATGAGTATTCAAACACCGTAAGTTTCACATGTACATTTTCATAATAGCAGCGATTCTAGTTAGTAAATTGCTACCATGCATGCATCTCCAGCCATGACTATGAATGATGGGGGTGAAGGATCAACTTCGATCCACTGTCCATCCTTCGTCTTTATCTCTAGACCCTTTACATGTTGTTGATGAAGAATAGACATGAAACTCTTATCTGTGTGAGGTACAAGGCCTAGATTTTGATCGTTTCCTTGAGGGCGTAGGTACTTTATGAATCGCAGAAGATAGGTTGTTGACCTACGGAGCAACTCGTAGCGTTCTTCTATTCCATAGCTTTTCGCTACCATCCGCATTACTATTTGATCTAGTTCCGCCACAGCCTTGGAGAACATCAGTGCATTTTTACTGAAAACATGTGTGAATCAAACGATTAATTATAAGTAGATTTCGAATGTAAGTCGTACGTAAAATAAGAAACACTACCAGAAACTTTCATTTCCAGAAGGCCACATGAGTTTTGTGAATCTTTCTGCTCCTTCTGCAGTCGTTGCATTCTCAATGCCTAAACCTTCGTAAAGAGGAACTATTGGTTCTTGCCCGACATAACCATGAGATGGTGTGTCTGAAGTGTTTAGGACTTTGACTTCGATAGGAAGATCAAATAGGTCTCCTGATGCAAGAAAAATGGCGTCGTGAAGTTCCTGAGAGACTCCATCGTACATGGCTATGAAGCAACCATGTTCTTCAAGCGCACTAATAACTTCATCGCACTTTGTGATCCAAGAACTTGAACTAGGATTTAAGTTTTTCACACTAAGGTCGATAACAGGAAGCTTGGGCTGTGTCATGGACTTCATTATTCGCGTATGTTCGCTTTTGTTCTCTACGGATATATATTAAACTCCTAAACCCTCATTAAAATATATATCTGGTATTGCATACAGAAAATGTTTAAAATATTCTATCCTATAACTATGAATTAAAGTAGTACATATATATGGTAGAACATCAACATCAGCAGTGGTCCATTTGGAAAATTTAGTTCATGCATGGTACCACATGAGTCACTTAACAGCTACATGATTGTACCTTAATTTAATTGCTTAATGAGTTAATGTTGAATGATCTTGTTGTTGTTTAGTCAAGCCGAATAAGCGTTGACGTAGAGATATGACAATTTGTTATCTGATTGGTGCATGGTCGCTAATCAATCTCATTTCTCAAATAAACAAGTACGAATTCGCCGTTCTATCATTGCAGATCTGCTTTAAAAACCTTGTTATATGGTGATCATGATTCTGATATGCTGTCCATAATGGTCCCGTTTTCCGATGTTAGAGATTTGGTATTAATTATTGTGCTCGTCTGTTCTTGATTTATGATCATATATATTACATAAATTCCGACGTCTATTATGGTCCCGGCATGCCATCCTTTCTTTATTTTAATCACAATGTTCCCTCTATAACACAATCAGGAGATCCTAATTCCGATCGTACATGTCAAAGTACAAGAAATTACCGAGTCCATGTAATTAAAGGTCTTATCGACCAAACGTTATTGCAAACAATTAACAGCCCTATGATGGTTGGGTTGGGCCCACCAGGCCGAAGTGCTTATTCATTTTCATTTCTTTAAGTTACGCTGTTAACTTATATTTTTAGATTTTCTTTTAGAGTCTTATGTAAAACAAACCAATAATTTATAAGATAGCTTTTAAAATATTATCTGTATTAGTTTTTTAACGTAGTTAATTCATATTTTAAGAGTTTTTGGGTTGTTATGTAAGACAAGCTAAAAAGATTATTTACGTTTTATTTTTAATAAAAAAAATATCCATATTAGCATTTCAATGAGTTTATAAAATTATTATATATTTTTTATCAATTATAAAAAAATTCATTTCTAATGTTGATTCCTGATTAAGCAATCGTTCTTTCTTATCAATCTTAACCTTATATTGTTATTATCATGGACTATTTTATATAGTTAACTAATAAAACTAGTTAAACTAATAAAACATTCTTAATAAGATACATATTTATAAGATCGGTTAGGCAATTATTTTTGTGATAGTTAAGAACTAATGAATGCATGTAACGTTATTGATCATTTTATATAATTATATCAAGTAAAACATTTTTATAATATCTTAATTAAATTAAATAAATCTGATAATTAATCATAGATGTGGTGAAGACAAAAAAAACAAGTCAACAAAGACAATAATGTTAAAATAATGTTTAAAAAAAAGAACAACTAATATTAATTTCTATTATGATAATAAATTAAAAATCAAAGAATAGGAATATAACTACAAAATATAAGCATACGATTACAATATCGTTTTAATCAATTATGTACTTAATGTGAATGTGTTAATGTTAAAGAATCCCCAATTTGTCCTCGGTCCATCCCCGACCCTACGAAGAATTAGACAATCATTCAAGGTTTAGTCATGATAACATTTAAAAGTCATATCATGAGATGCAACAAATTCGTGATAATATTGTGAATATAATGCAATAAGTTTAACTTAAACATAAATGACAGAAACTTTGTATCTAGTGTCTACTTTAATTTAATGAAATATATTATATATTTGTTTTATAATATTGAATAATTCTTGTACAAACCCTTTAAATGTCATTTTATATTTTTTTAACTATATTATTAACTAGTTTTTACCAAATTTCATTATTTATGATTGATTGCGGGTTACTTTGATCTGATTCCAAATTATGAATTATTGGTTGGTTCCATGCACTTAAAAGAAATTGCATTATATTACGAATTTTCTCTCATTCACACTTCGTGTTCTTTGCTTCCATTCTGTCTCAACTCTCAATATTCGATAAATGTCTCAATATCGATATATGAGTTTACAAATATATACAGTTTTCATTATCAGTGGAGTAAATCGACATGAAAAGAAAGCACCACAGGAGGAATGCCCTTTACATTATTCACACTTACAAATTAAGAAAGCAATACAACACTGGATAAACATATATAAACTTTATGTAGGATTAAAACATGTATTTGCTAGTCTCACACTCCGCAATAGGTTCTTATGGCACATTCAAGTTTTCTGTTTTCCTCCTTGTTATAGAAGTCGAGATATTTAAGATGATCAAATGGCTTAAACTGCAACGGGTGCTCTTCATCCACAAACTCATCTGGTGTTTCTATGATCCCTTCCAGAAACGAAAACTGGGCTATCGAATATCTACTTTCATTTCCATTCATAGTAACTCGGTGATAAGGGGAATACAATCTTTCGTTGCTCCAAGCCTGATCACAAGTTTGAAAAAATCTTGGGTTATTACCGAATAAATTCCGTTTAAATTAAAATTGATAGTTGCATGACTAACCATGGCTGCATCGCCGGACATGACTATGTATGATGCAGGCAACAGCTCCACCTTGAACCACTCGCCATCCCTCGCTTTAACCTCTAAACCATCAACTTGATTTTGATGCAGAACCGTAATGAAGTCTTTATCCGTATGTGCAACGAACCCCATATTGGTTTCGTTCTTCTCTGGTTTTCTGTACTTCATGCCCCTACAAAGGTATGTCACCATTTTCCTATGAGCATTCAAGTACTTCTCCACACCATAGCTTTCAAACACCATTCTTGTCACCATTTCTTCCAGCTTCGCTACCAGGCCATTATATGCTAGCAGCGTTGCCCTAACAGGAATTAACGAATAGATCAACACATGTTGTAAATATGATATAAATGTAATAAAAGAAAGAGAACCCGAAAGCTTCGTTTCCATGGGGCCACATGACATCGGTGAAACTGCGAACCCCATCAAGGGTGTTGGAGTAATCGAACCCCATGCTTTCGTAAAGTGGAATGAAAGGGATTTGGCCGACGTAGCCGTACAAGGGCTTTGTAGACTTGTTTTGTACTTTGGTTTCAACCGGGAGATCAAACAAGTCTTGCAATGCTTGAAAGACCGCGTTGTTGAGATCGAGAGGTACTAGGTCGTATTCTGCTATGAAACATCCGTATTGTTCGAGGGCTCGTGTAACTTCAATCGAAGTGGTGAGCCATGAGGTTGAACCGGGGTTCAAATTTCTCTTCTTGGTGAAGTCGATGGTAGGAAGTTTATGCATGTTTAATTAGTGTGTTATTGTTTCTGATGCTCTAATGGAGGTAATCATAATTCTATTTATAAGAGATTGTGGTTGAAATGTTAATAAGATAATGCCAAATCCGGTCATTAAACAATGTTTAGGCTATTGCTACGGTGATATTAAAAAAAATTGAGAATTCCCTCAATATCTTTATAAACTTTCATAATTACCTTGTAAAACTTTAAATTATATGTATATTCTTATAAAACCTAAAAACTCATATATATATATATATATATATATATATATATATATATATATATATATATATATATATATATATATATATATATATATATATATATATATATATATGTATATATATATATATATATATGTATATATATATATATATATATATATATATATATATATATATATATATATATATATATGGGTGAACATATATATATATATATATATATATATATATATATATATATATATATATATATATATATATATATATATATATATATATATATATATATATATATATATATATATATATATATATATATATATATATATATATATATATATATATATATATATATATATATATATATGGGTGAACATGGTACGATACCGAATCTTTTTTCTCCAAACCGTATAGCGTACTAACTATAGTTGGTACAAAGTTTTTGCTACCAGTACCGTACCGATTATACTTAGTAACAACTTGTTTGGTTACCAACATTTTTTGTGACGGTATATACCAACAAATTAGTTAAGTAATTATTTCAATTTATTAAAGAATTTTATTGAGGTAACATGCATTGTAATAGCATTTTAATGTTAAACCTAATTTGGTAATAACTATTGAGTAATGCGGCTAGATGACTAATATGTATTCTATTAAAATTATAAACACTAAATCACCTAACAATTGAAATCTGATTTCGTTAACACACACACACACACACACACACACACACACACACACACACACACACACACACACACACACACACACACACACACACATATATATATATATATATATATATATATATATATATATATATATATATATATATATATATATATATATATATATATATATATATATATATATATATATATATATAATGAATTGGTTGGTACGGTACTACCATGGTATTTCTAGTTTTATATTGTTACCATACCATGATTATTTAATTCGTACGGTACTACCAACCAAAAATATTGGCTACCAATTTTATTGGTTCGGTTGGTGACATGTTGGTTGGTTTTCTGTGGTACATATTTGACAGCCATACATATATATACCCAAATAGTTAATTAAATGATAATTAATCTTTTTAAAAATTAAAATTGATTTTTAAATTGATTTTTTATTCTTAGAAAACTAATTAACTTGTAACATTACTTTATTATCTTTCTCCCAAAAATCTCAAACATATCGATAGAAATATGGTTGTAGCCAAAATATCAATCAATTGAACAAAGTTTGGGTCCCAAATTCAAAATTCGGCATGGAGCTGCCATTGATCCACATTAATCGACATTTATTTCATCAATTAAAATCTATAGTCAATTGATACCTACTTCCAATATATCGATGATAACAGATTAAACTTGCTTATTTGGAGCTGTCATTGATCTGAAGCAGGTAACAAATCCAAGTTCCTACCCTAGATATCGATCGATTGCACAAACTGAGAGTCCGAAATCCAAAATCTAATATGAAGTCTACCAAGATTAATACTAAAAAAATACTTAAAAAATGTTTTCTAATTTTAGAAAAGATTAATTATAATTAAATTGTGTATTTTGGTATATCTATGAGTTTATAGGTTTTATCAGGATATACATGTAATTTTAAATTTTACAACGATAGTGGCAATATATGGTTTCAGTTTATTTGCCAATATGGTTGACAAGGTGGTCAAGCTTGGCGGTCCTGGCGTTGGATATTTGGATGAGAGCTTTAACTTCATCATAGAGGGTGGCATTGGGGTCGTTGGATGGGGAGTCAGAATCTTTTTTGGGAGGCATTGGAACGAAGATAAAGCACCAAATTGTTATGACCAATTCGAAATGGTTGATCTCCTTTAAACAGTAAAGAAAAAACAATTAAGAACTCAAAAAAAATCTTGTTATCCTTTCATCAAGCACATTACAATTGAAATAAATATGCAAGCTATAACTAGAATCTAGGAAACCATGCATGCTGAAATGGAAATGTGTCCTACTTAATATGCACTATTGCATTACTGGTTTCTTAAACATGTTTTCGTATCCAATGTAGTCTGACACAATCATAAGGCTATAAGGCGTACCAACCCCACTCCATCGAGCACCACCTCAGCATCCCCACACTCATTTCCCTTTAGTGGACACACACTCCCCACACCTCCACACCAAAAAGTACAAAATAATTTGCTTTTGGTACAAGTTTTCAATGCATGAGAGAAAGAAAAAGAAAGAGATTGGAGGGGGTACGGTGCCTGAGCACTTCAATTCTTGATCCGAGGCTCGAACATATCTCAGGCACGGTGTTCTTGGGCCATCCTTAAGCGCCACGCCAGACCTTGAGGTAGCTCGTAGGGTATGGCGCACAATCTAAAACTCCATTATGTTCATCATTTTCATTCGATTATAATGTCCTATTTATTAGTGGCAACCTGGATTACTACATATCAAAGATATTTTCAAAAAATGGATTAAATAGAATATCTAAATTGCCAACCCTAACTTCTTTTATCAGTATAAGGTCGACATTCTTGTGATGAGCCCATTTATGCCCACAGTTTGTCTACTTATTTAGGTTGTGTTTGATAGTTACTTACTGAGTTAGATCTGACTGGTCAAAGGCCTGACTGAGTCATAAGCTCGTACCGAGTCAGCCACTGACTGAAACCATGTTGTTTGATTATGCATCCAACTGAATTTGCTGAAGGACGAAAATGATCATGTTACCCTTTTATCCTATCTTTTGTTGGATATAATGTATCTGTTTGATAAAATATAAAAGTTAAGTTGTTGAACAATTATAAAAAATACAAAATATCATACAAAATCCAAATTAAACATAAAGCATTTGAAATTCAAATAAAAACATATTGAAATTCTTGGAGCTAAAAAAACTAGCATATGGTAAAATCCAGTTAATACGTCTTTATAAAGTCCAACTTGAGTAATTACATATCTCAACCATATTTGCACACAAACTCTAGTAAATTACTAAACACACTTTTGACATTTTGCTTATGCCTAAAAATCACATCAACAAGAGTAGAGGTGTCAAAAACTGATACAACACGACAACCCGACACGAACTCGAAACGAAATAAACAGGTTTGTGTAAGAGATTTCAACCCGTTTAATTAAATGGGTTGATACGACACGACACAAAAATTAAACGGGTGAGGTCAGGGTTGAAACTTTCAACTCGACAATGACTCGAAAATGACCCGTTTATTTATATTCAAGTTTTTCTAATTCTTACGTAAACTGGACAGGTCAAAAACCAAAACCATATTTAATGGAAAAACTTCATGTTGATGTGTTTTATAATATAGGGCTGCTTAGCCGACAAGGTCATGAATTCATTTTCACTTTTTTCATTTCTCACTCATACTCCATAGTCTTACTCGACCTTTCCCTCCTCTTCACAACCTCGTCATTTCGTCTCCCCGACTCCTAATGCTTTAACGTTGCTCTCTAAACTTTGTGTGAATTTTCTCCTTAACTTCTACTCCTAGTTTTTCATATTTTCCTTTTCGCCTCCTAAACTCCTACTCTTTCAACCTACTTAGTTTTTCAACTCGAAAAGTGACATGATATATTTACAACGTCTAAACCCTAAACCTCAAACCCGAAACTCGACATGAAAATAAACGGGTCGACACCACACGACACAATAATTAAACGGGTTGGGTTAGGGTCGAGCACTTTCAACCTGTTTAATGTTTTGACACGACACGACATGTGTTGCTAGGTCTAAACAAGAGAACCATTTCATAAAACCAAAATACAAGATTATTTGCTTGACAAAGTAATAAACTTGAAGGCCATTTCTTTCTTTTTCTTCTTTCATCTTGTATGGATAAAATAAATAATAATAAGTAATGAACCTCCGTCTTTTTATCTGAAACAAGAAGTCCATACAGTTGTTCTTGAAAACATTATAGTAACCAAAACAGTCGAGAACTCTGCCGGTGAGGAAACAGTCGGGATTAGTGCTGGTTTTTTTTTCAAATAGCAACAATTTTATTAGGCAATGTACTTTAGAAACTCCGGAATAAAGACTTGCAACATGCAACAGAACTATACAATGGAACCAAAAAAAATTGCAGGCAAGTAATGCCAGACTAGACATCACAGAATGAAGAAGACAGCGGACTAGGCTACGTCCCTTAGAAACTCCAGAATAAAATGTCCGCTGAGCCAAAAAACACCACGTTCCAACAAAACGACCACCTTAACTCGAGCAAAAAAACCACCAGCTTCTAAAGAGCAAAAAAAAAAAAAAAAAAAAAACTCTAGCAAACAAATCCAGCAACCAACTAGCATCGTTAAGGGATTGAAACATCCGGTTAAAGTTTATTACTTCTATAGCACAAAACTCCAGCACTTTAAAAATTACCAGAAATACCCCAGCACCATGAATGTTTGAAATAAACTCAAATAGCCATTTCTCCACACGACAATGAAACTCATGATAGAATTCACTGAATGTTTGAAATAAACTCAAATAGCCATTTCTTCGCACGGCAATGAAACTCATGATAGAATTCACCAAAATCAAAAAGCTTTAAAATCCATTCAAAACTGAAGCGCAAAGCTTGGACTTTAAGGAAAAGCACTAATTGAATCTGTTGGTGATTTTTAATAACCAAAACATAAACGCGGAAGCTTAAACCTTAGATCTTGATCTCGAATCTGATTAAAAGAAATAGACAAACGAAGATAACATACCTGTTTCCTTTGAGCTTTTCAGATCTGATGAGAAGGGTTGGTTTTCCAGTTGATCTCAAAAGTTCTCTTTAAATCCCCCAGCAATATACCTCACGAATTTTAGTGTGTATTTATGTATCTTTGATTTGCTGCTCGTCACGTGTTTATATAGGTGGAGATATAACCGAATGTGAGAGATTTAAGGGATATAGATGAGTTTGATTCAACCGGGAACTCAACCCACGGGATATACACTAGATAAGGTTTATCTACTATTCAAAATCAGTCCATCAACAATTTTAAATAGCATTATCTATTAGTTCCGAATTTATGATAACAATATATTATTTAGATATTAAGTGGTCCCATAATTATCCAACAATCTCCCACTGGACCACGAATATCTAAATGTATACATAATCATATAAGCTCTTTAACATATATTATCATAGCATTGGTACCCTTAAACAATCTCGTCCATTAATCATAAAAATATAGGATCAAAGTAGTCTTCGTTACAATTTACGTAACTAAACTCATCAATGGTCACATATACATATATGACTAAACGACATAGATTAAACATAAATGTGTGGTTTTGAAATCATATTAGATTTCCTACGAGTCCCTATTTAGCTTGAAGTGAGATCTAACTTCAAATAAGTGCAAATAATAATGAATAAACTGAATCCTTAGTTCTGTACAGAAATGAATAATTATTCTTAAACAAAACATAAAGCACCAAAATAACATGCAAAACTCCCACTAAAACAAAATATCATCAATCATTATCACACCCATGTGTGTAGTATGCTCGTGAAAGACCTTGGGAGGTAATCCCTTCGTGAGCGGATCCACTATCATGGAGTTTTGTCCTGATGTGCTCTATTAAAATCTTTTCATTTTGCACTATTTCTTTAACAACTAGAAACTTAATGTCAATACGCTTTGACTTAGTATAACTTCAGTTGTTGTTGGAATATAACATTGCTGAATTATTGTCACAATACAACTTTAATGGTCTTTCAATACCAACATTACGCAGCCCCGTGACAAAATTCTGTAATCATATCCCGATATATGATGCCTTAAAGCATGCAACAAATTATGTCGCCATAATGGAAGAAGTTACCAGAGGCTGCTTAAAGCTCTTCCATGAAATAGGACATCCTGCTACCAGGAAAATGTAGCCCGGTGTGGATCGGTAACTATCTTGGCATCAAGTAAAATTAAAATCAAAATACCCAATGATCTCCAAAAGATCTGATTTTCTATATGTGAGCATATAGCCTTTTCCTGTATGATCATTTTGTTCTCAATATCACCGTATAAAACCAAAAAGATATATTTACTCCCACTATACTTTTGATACACAAATCATCAGTTTGCATTTATCTCAAAACCAAACGAGATAATGATACGATGAAACTCATGATACAAAAGATAGGATCTCATAAGTTAAGGTTGTTGATTTTGTTCATTATAAATAGGAGATTGAATAACATTGTCAGTCCTTGTTCATGAATTACTACTTCATCAGTAGGTACTTAAAATTCACACATCATCAGAAACAATAATATGAATCATGATAGATTGTTCATCAATGACAACGTTTCTAACCTTATTTCTCCCCCAAACTCAACATCCTCAAAAAACGTTGCTATATCCAAATTGCATTGTCAAGGTTCATGCAACAGAGAACTAACATAATGCTCTCATTCCATTCCGTAAAGATGGTCCCGTGAAGCGCATAAATAACATTCATATTGCAAATATTATGCAAGGACTCAAATTTGATGTTTTGAGAACATAAATAACATATTACTTCTTTATGCTCATTAATTCATAAACTTTAATCAATAAATGCAATTTACGACAATACTGCAAGGTATCAACACAACATTAATATCAAATCTTTGGAAAATAATATTAACTTGCAACAGATATCTTGTTGTAGTAATAAAACATTGACAATAAATCATATAAATTAATAAGTCCCTCTTTGGATTGACTTATTAATCACATGAAACCGAATAATTGTTATATGTTTACCGCCGCATATGTGTTTATTCGACCAAATATTAATCTATCTTTGGGTCGGTTAATATCCGCATTAATAAACACATAAACTATAATATTTAAATTCAATTTATGACAACATCACAAGTTATCAACACAACATTAATATCAAGTCTTTAGACAGTAATATTAACTTGCAACAGATATCTTGTTTTATAGTGATAAAGCATTGACAATAAATTATGTCAATTAATAAGTCCATCTTTGGATCAACTTATTAATCACATTGAACCGAATAATTGTCAAATGTTTACCACAACATATGTATTTATCCGACCAAATATTGAACTACCTTTGGGTCGGCTAATATCCACATTAATAAACACATCAACTATAAAACTTAAATTCTTTATAAATAAATTTTCACAAAAGAGATCACTTTGATGACATACTGTGTCAATTAATTTATCAGAAAAATAAATAATGTCATAACTGAATTTATTGACAACCAAAAGTATTTATATATTTACATAAACATTATTGCAAAATTTCATAAAAGCAAAATTCGACAATACTTTTCGAAACATACACATGATGGACATTAAATTGTTATCTGTAAAATATCATAATACTAGTTTAATATAACTAAGTGGCTTCATAATTATTTTATGAAATTTCCGATTAGCCCATGTTTGCAAAAATTCTATATGCTTGATAACTTAAGCTAGAAACCAAAACACCGGCAAACAAGGAACGCCGGAGAAGCAAAAAAAAAAAAACTTTTAGTATTTAAATCCAAAATTATAATAGTCTCCTTTCAAATTTTATAGCCGATTCTCACGCATAAAGATTTCTTTTATATTAACCAATATATATTTACCAAAAGTGTATGCAGTCATTGACAAGGGACAGTTTCTCAAAATATATATGTATATATATAATGGACAAAAGCTTTCAACCCACTTTAAACTTTAAGAACCAATATGCATTACAAAAAAACTATAAACACTTACCTTTATAGTCAATTAAACCAAAAAACAAAAAACCCCAATGGACCAGGCAAAAGAATCACCGGATGTTATTTATTTATTATTATTTAAAAAATAATAATATGCTTATGTGAATAGTCGCTATCGAATTCAGAAAAAAAACATAACCTAGCTGTTATCAAGAAAGATTGTGTGTACTTTGATAATATCAATACATACACACACAGATTGATAAGAATTTAAAACTCTTATCCCATATATCCAAAGAAAGAATGAAAAATAAAATTGGCCGCCATAATTCTTCTCTCGTCGTTGACAACAATCAAATTACGAAGCCATAAACAGTTATGATTCAATCGAAGATAATCAGGTTTTTTTTCTCGAATACAAAAGAACTTAAACCCAATTAAAGATTTTCCAGTAACAGATTCGAGTTTGCTCTGATACCAATTCTTGGTGATTTTTAATAACCAAAACATAAACGCGGAAGCTTAAACCTTAGGTCTTAATTTCGAATCTGATTAAAAGAAATAGACAAACGAAGATAACATACCTGTTTCCTTTGAGCTTTTCAGATCCGATGAGAATGGTTGGTTTTCCAATTGATCTCAAAAGCTCTCTCTAAATCCCCCAGCAATATACCTCACGAATTTTAATGTGTATTTCTGTACCTTTGATTTGCTACTCGTCACGTGTTTATATAGATGGAGATATAACCGAATGTGAGAGATTTAAGGGATATAGATGAGTTTGATTCAACCAGGAACTCAACCCACAGGATAAACACTAGATAAAGTTTATCTACTATTCAAAATCAGTCCATCAACAATTTTAAATAGCATTATCTATTAGTTCTGAATTTATGATAACAATATATTATTTAGATATTAAGTAGTGTCATAATTATCCAACAGAATCTTCAAACCTCACTGCCCACCTCAAAAAAATTACCCTGTGCAATTAAAGATGGCGGTGGCAACGCATCACTTTGTGATCACCAACATAAATACTTGTAAATCGTCAAATCAATGTTACATATTCAAACCCTAATCGTCAAATCCTGTTGGTGAACGACGGTGGAGATGGATGTCAATGGCTAAGGCATGGCCAGAGGTAAGTGGTACAGCTGTAGGAGGAGGATAGGGAGTAGCAGATGCGTGAAAAGTGGAGGCGGTATCTATGGTTGCAGCGAATTTGGAAGCAACAAAGGAAAAGCAGAAAAAGGAATGCGTGTTTTTTTTTCTAGTCAGCGATGTACATATGTGGACTCAGACAGATCAATACAAACTGAGTAAGATGTGTTTTTTTGAGCCATCAAACGGTCTGATTTGGAACGGGTCAAACATTACCTTTTTTTTACTAGACCCAATAAGAGGTAAATCAAATACGCCCTTAATTTTAGATTTTCGTGTATCATTCGATAACAGTTAGCCTAATTAGTAATTATCCTTTTAAAACCATACCGATTATACAAATTGACAAAGGTCCGGGACAAATCTTGACCATTGGTACAATCAACCTCCACCACGTTCTTGGCAGCAATTGGTAAAAACACACCAGAAAACAAGAAAGATTATATGGAAACTCTTATTATAACCAAGAAACTAACTCAAAACTTTGTTACAATCGTTCCATTAACTCTCGATATCCTAACTCGATATCTAGACGTCTATATATACTAAACGTATGAGCATAGATAACTATCATTAAAAGACTTCGTATTATCCTATAATATTGGCTTGTATTATGAGATAAGTACATATCCTAATACCTCAATGTATTAGTATTTATCTCAAAGTCTTCTAATAATCAGAAATTATCAACATTTACCCCCTAATTTCTGAATGGAAATTTGGAGGTCTTCTACACCAAGTAGCTTTCGCATCTCAATGAACTTTATCCTAGCTAACGCCTTAGTCAATATGTCAGCTCTTTGTTCCTTTCTGTTGAGCAATCTCCTTCTCTTCAACACGTTCTCGTATGTAGTGGAAACGAGACTTGATGTGCTTGCTCCGACCATGAAAAACAAGATTTTTTATCAAGGCGATTGTTGATGTGTTGTCAATCTTAATTACCACCTCTTGTACTTGAGAATCCGTCATTTCTCCCAGGAGATCTCACAACCAAACTGCTTGACAACTTGCTGCAGAAGTAGCCATATACTCAGCTTCGCATGATGATAATGCCACTGTCTCTTGCTTCTGAGAACACCACGTAATTGGTGATTCTCCAAAGTAAAATACATGTCCGGTGGTACTTCTTCCATCATCATGATCAATGTTGTGGCTACTATCACAGTATCCAACTATACTTGTTTGATTGTTGCGAGTATAACGAATTCCATACCCAATAGTACCCTTAACATATCACAATATTTGTTTTATAGCAGCCATGTGAGACTTCTTTGGAGCTTGCATATACCTACTAACAATACCAACCGAGTATGCCAAATCAGGCCTTGTTTGAAGCAAATACCTCAATCTTCCAACTAGGCTTCGGTATTTTGTTGCATCAGTATCATCCTCGCCTTCACCTTTTGAGAATTTTACATTTGGATCCATTGGAACTAGAGTCGGATTATAGTCATTCATGCCTGCGTCTTTGAGCACCTTTTTTGCATACCCTTCTTGCATGACAAGTATGTCATCTTTCTGTTGATATACCTCTATCCCTAGGTAATATCGCAATACTCCAAGATCACTCATGTCAAAGTTCTTTGCCATCGCTAGCTTGAACTTATTTATAATTGATACATTTGTACCCGTGACAACTAAGTCGTCAACATATACTCCAACCAATATTAGATCAGAATCCAATTTCCTTCGATATACTGCTTGTTCTTGCACACACCTTTGGAACTTCATGCCTTTTAAAATCCCGTCCAATTTCATGTTCCAAGTTCGAGGGGCTTGACGTAAACCGTACAACTCTTTTATGAGCTTGAACACGAAAACCTTTCTATCTTTCCTTTCGAAGCCTTCAAGTTGTTCAACATACACTTCTTCTTGCAATTCCCTATGTAAGAAAGCGGATTTCACATCGAGGTGGTGAAGTTCCCATCCTTTTGAAGCAGCTAACGCTATCAAAATTCTAACAGTTTCAATTCTAGCTACTGGTGCAAAAACTTCTTCGAAATCGATACCGTGTTGTTGAAGATATCCTTTTGCGACGATTCTTGCCTTATACTTTCTAATCGACCCGCTTACATCTCGTTTTACCTTGTAGACCCATTTTAGACCGATAATGGTTGTATTGCAAGGTCTTTTTACCAGTTTCCAAGTTCCATTCTTTTCAATAGAGTCGATTTCGTCTTTCATTGCTTTTACCCACAATGGATTCGTCTTGGCTTCATGATAATTTTTCGGTTCTTCTTCATTGAGAGCCAACAGCAGCTCATGGTTCTCAATGTAAAAGTTGACATCAATATCATCATACCTTCTTGGGAATTGTGTGTTGCGGGTAGACCTTCGTAACAGTGGAACTTCTAACTGTGGAGCATCTTCTTGTGCAGCTGTTTTTGTTTCTATCTGAGGTGACTCACCTTCTTCTCCATCCTCGGTCCCATGTCCTCCATTCGCTACCGGTCCACTTCCGATGTCAACTGTCGTGGACCAATGAACCCAAAACATCTCGGATTCTAGTGTCGACTCGGTTTCTTTTTCCCAACTCCAACTCGAGTTTTCATCAAAGATAACATCCCGTGACACCATGATTTTTCTTAGTGTAGGATCATAGAGGCGATAAGCTTTGGAGCCGGTTCAGACCCAAAATATACCATCTTTTTGGATTGATCGTCTAGCTTCTTTAGGTGAGGAGTTGTGATTTTCGCATAAGCTAGTGACCCAAAAACTCGTAAGTGTTTGATGTTGGGCTTGCGTTGATAGTATTTCTCATACGGAGTTGAATCCTTGAGTGCTTTTGTTGGTAGCCTGTTTATAACATATGTCACGTGTCGAACTGCTTCTCCCCAAAGGAAATTAGGGACATTTTTGGCTTTTAACATGCTTCGTGTCATCTCAAGGAGTGTGTGATTCCTTCTCTCTACCACCCCGTTTTGCTATGGTGTGTAGGGAGCCGTCAGATGTCGTATCATTCCGTCTTCTTCACAAAGCTTGTTGAATTCTTGTGAAGTAAATTCTCCTCCTCTGTCTGTGTGAAAAACCTTTATGCTGTTTTCACGCTCTTTTTCAACTAATGCCTTGAATTTCTTGAAAAAGGCTACGGTCTCGGTTTTTTCCTTCAACAGGTAAGTCCACATAAACCTTGAGAAATCATCAATAAGGACGAAGATATACTTGTTGCCTGCAATAGTTGATGGTGATATCGGCCCACAGAGATCTCCATGCACGAGTTCTAAGACATTCTCGGCCCGATACAAGGCCTTTTTTGAAAAAACGCCTCGTGTTTGTTTTCCAACTAAGCATGACTCACAAAGTTGGTTGGTTTCTGTGATAAGGGGTAGCCCTTTGACAAGTTCCTTTTTTGACATTGCCGAGATGTTATCAAAGTTGGTATGCCCTAGCCTTGCATGCCATAACCACGATTGCTCACTAATACGAGTGTGTAAGCAAACCGGTTTTCCTACTTTGATCTTTGTTTTGTAGAGTCGATTTACTGAGCGTTTTACAACGAATAAGATAGTGTTTCGACTATCATACAGGTGAAGGTAATCACCTTTCATTGAAACTTCACACCCATTCTCAGTTGCTTGTCCTAGACTAACAATATTAGTCCTAAGCCTTAGAATGTAATAAATATCGGTTAGCAATTTTTGACTTCCCTCCTCACTCTCGAATAGTATAGATCCTTTGCCATGGATCTCGACAAACGAATCATCACCAAACTTCACTCGGCCTCTAATTCTCTTATTTAATTCGGTGAAGAAAGATAAGTTACATGTCATGTGGTTACTCGCACCATTGTCTAGGTACCACACATCGTTGTTGTTGTCTTGATTTTCGAATTTTCTTGGTATAACACCTTCTTCATTCAAGAAGACTGTTTCGTAGAGAGTTTGAGCCATAAAGAGATATGGGTCTTGATCTTCAGCTCCGGACACATGTACTTCCTCTTGTTTCACCTTTCGATCCGGACATTGTGACGCGAAGTGTCCGAACTTGTCACACCTGTAACATTGTACTTTGGAACGGTCTTTGTTCTTCCCCTTTGGCTTGTCGGAGTCAGCGTTATTCGTGTTCATGTTTCGATTATAAGAGTTATTATGTCGTCCTCCCCGACCCCTTCGTCCCGAACCGCGGCCTCCCCGACCACCACGGCTCGATTCTCCACATTGATTGTTAGACCCGGTTTTGTTGAACAAGAGTTTGTTTTGCTCATCTGATGGTTCACTTTCTCGAATATGCTCCTCGTAAGCCTTCAAACGCCCAACCACATCTTCGTATCCTACTGTCTTGAGATCAAGGACCTGTTCTATAGAGGTGACGATGTGAATGAACTTTCTCGGCAGGCTTGTGAGGAATTTCTTGACAAGTTTGCACTCGGAGATTGTTTCGCCAAGTGAGGCTGATTTTGATGCGATGCCAGAAAGACTATTTGCAAACTCATCGATGGTGCTATTCTCCTTCATCTTCAGGTTGTCGAACTCAGTGGTAAGAGTTTGTAGACAAGCTTCTCTTACCCTATCGGCGTCCAGATGGCGAGTTTGTATTGCAGTCCAGATCTCCTTTGCCGTATTCATCACGCCGACTTGCAGGATGAGATCCTCAGGTATGGCTTGGAAGAGAACTGTGATAGCCATGTTGTTCTTCTTTACATCAGACGATCCCGGATCAATGGTTTCCCAAACTTGGTGAACGTTAAGGATCACCTTCATACGTATTGCCCATACTGTGTAGTTTACCAAGCTGAGCATAGGGACGTGTAGCGACAGGGACGAGCCTTCCTTCGTACCGCTCGTTCCTGCATTGGTGGCGTCCCCCATCTACGGAACCACGCTCTGATACCAATTCTTGGCAGCAATTGGTAAAAACACACCAGAAAACAAGAAAGATTATATGGAAACTCTTATTATAACCAAGAAACTAACTCAAAACTTCGTTACAATCGTTCCATTAACTCTCGATATCCTAACTCGATATCTAGACGTCTATATATACTAAACGTATGAGCATAGATAACTATCATTAAAAGACTTCGTATTATCCTGTAATACCGGCTTGTATTATGAGATAAGTACATATCCTAATACCTCAATGTATTAGTATTTATCTCAAAGTCTTCTAATAATCGGAAATTATCAACACACGTTAAACCAACGGGTCATAGCAGGACCTCAAAAAGACCATTCACTAAAACAACTTATGGTAAAACAAGAATTGTTCATTTTATAACAAAAAGAAATGACAAAAATACAAATAGTTACATCAATCGATGCATGTTGCATCTAACCACAAACAAAAACAAGATTATCTCTTCTGGAAATTGAAAGCCCGAATGCAGTAAGCAAAGATGACCGCAAAGAACAAAACCAATCCAACATGCACCCCGGCGATAGCACCAAGAAAGCTATGTTTGAAACCAAAATACCGGTCCAAGTAACCTTTAACAGTCTCACCACTCGAAAGTACATCATCATAGTCCCCGAACTGTGAAGCAACCAATCCATAAATAGTCCATGCCAATGGATTTCCCCAGTAGTACCACCTCCACCATACCGGAATGCTCTGTCATATTTCAATAAAACAACATAACAACATATCAGAACTAGAACAAGAATTAAAAAGCTAAAAAAGGTAACGAGTGAAACTTACGGGTCGTGGAATGATGAATCCAGAAAAGAGATTAAAGATTCCGTAGAATGAGGCGGCAATAATGGCGGCGATGTTGGCGTTAGGAGTGATGGCGACGGTCATCATACCGTAGAAGGTCATGTAGAGTAAACAGCAGAATTGAAAGAAAAGATACCAAAAGAATTTGGCAACGGTCCATTCGAATCCGATCATAGCGTACACTATGACACTGTATACTGCAGTTTGGCTGAACACATACGGGATTTCCACAAGAACCTGAAAGAAAAAAAGAAAAAGAAATTAAAAAACCGAACAGACAGAGAGATTACAAATTTACAATCATAAATGTATAAAAAGTTACCTGAGCAAACGCATACGGTAAAGCAGAATACATTCCCGCAGCTCTTTCTCTGTAAAAGACGGTCCGTTCGACATCTACAACGGGTTGCACGGATGATGCGTTTTGGACTCCTAAAAAGAGAACCGCAGCATACATTGAACCCATCGCGTTCACCAAATCTTGTTGGGTTTTCCTGAAATACGTAAAATCCGTAAGTATCAAGAAAAAAAAAACAAGAGCCAGGGTTTAAGGTTTAGTGTTTAGGGTTTTAAGAAACAAATGTGGATATTATCCAAATGAATTACCTTTTACCACCGAGATCCCAAAACATGGTTCCGAACATGATCCCGATGAAGGTGGTGAAGACAAAACGTACGGCGGTGTATGGAGGGTTTCTCCAGTATGATATACGTTGTTTCCAAAGACAAGCGACACATTGGATGATGAAAGATTGTGAGTATTGAGTTGGGTAGTATAGATCTTGTGTTCCGGGACGTGGTACACCTAGTTCAGCAATTAGGGCTTTGTTTCTCCTGCAAGTCAACGATCCGGTCAACAAGATGATAACTAAATATACGGAAAGATTGTAACGTTTTTAGGAAAAGATTGTGTGCTCACTTGTAAAGGTCGGAATTCCTGTAGATTGTAGTGAAATCAACTCCGAGGGCGAGTTCTTGAGCTGAAGTACTGACTTCCAACATCCATGTCGCAGGGTTATATCCGTCTTTTATCTTGCTTACACCATCAATAGCCTGTTTCGCCAAACGATTCGGTTATTTAAGTGGAAAGCGGTTATTTCGATTTTCGAGTTTAATCATATTTATTATTTCAGAGTTTTATACCTCGAAGTACTCGATTAAATCGCAAGAATGGCGACCCACGGGTCCAACGTATAACTCTTGTCCTCCTCTTTTCATCAAGAACAACTACAACACCGATTTACAATTAGAACAAATAAATAACATAAGAACGAACGATTCAATGGTAATGAAGTGAAGATTCTAGATTCTTACCTCATCAAAAGCTTCAAAAATGTCGATACTTGGTTGATGAATGGTGCAAACGACTGTTCTTCCTGTGTCCACAGTGTTCCTAACGGTTCTCATAACAATGGCAGCAGCTCTTGCATCGAGCCCGGAAGTTGGTTCATCCATGAAAATAATAGACGGGTTAGCCACGAGCTCAACCGCTATTGTCAACCGCTTTCTTTGTTCGGTTGACAAACCGTTGACACCTGGCAATCCAACTAGTGCATCCCTCAAAGGGTTAAGTTCCACAAGGTCCATGACTTCAGCTACAAATTGCTGTAAACAAACACCATTTTTAACATTCTTGAAAAGCGAGTGAAAAAACAAAGGTGTTGAAGAAGGGTTTAAGTAACGGACCTTTCTCTTGGTTTCATCAACATCTGTAGCCAACCTGAGCCAGGCTGAGTAGAGTAAAGATTCGTAAACGGTAACATGAGGCGAATGGATGTCGTTTTGTTCACAATATCCAGAAATACGCGCGAATGTTTCTTGTTTTTTTGGATACCCGGAAATTTTCACGTCGCCTTCGATGTAACCACCGGTTTTCCGGCCGGCGAGCACGTCCATAAGGGTGGTTTTTCCGGCACCACTGACTCCCATTAGAGCTGTGAGAACACCGGGCCTGAAAGCTCCACTAACACCCTTGAGTAACAACAATCTGTCTTCACCTACCCCTTGATCTTTCATTTCCTACATTAGTTATCATAAACACATCAGTACACATTGTTGAGATTTATTGGCTAATATGAAAGAAGCAATTTGTCACGCATCCGTAAAAAGAAAAATAGGTGAAGTGGCCTCCATGCCTATAAAAGGAGTTCAAGACTATAGTTTTAAAGTGTCTCAATCAAATACACTCATTAGAGTGCCAAAAAAATGAATTAAATCTTTGGAGAGTGTGAGTGTAAATAGGTCTATATGATTGTAATAATTTGCCATATAGTGAATTTTGTTCAATAGTAGCTCGTGGTTTTCCTCTGGTTTTGGAGTTTTCTGCATGTATTCTTGTGTTTAATTTTCTGTATTATTTTTCAATGAGGCAGGTTTTGGGGAATCTTTGAGGCCATTTTCCCAACAAAAATCTCATATAGTACGTGGGAATTCACCGAATTCAGCCATCTGAAAATACATTTACGGTTATTGTTACCTGTGGCATATCGACAGAGTATTTGACATCATCAAAAGTAATTGAATGTGGTTCGAATGGAAGGATCATTCCTTTCTTCTTGATTTGAGTGCCTTCATCTCCATCCTTTTTCAAAGTTGCCAACTCAACGGCTGCATCATCATCCTCCCCTGATACATTACCTTGAGTTTTTCCAAAAGCTGTAGAACCAAAAACCAAATGTTAGATTCATTCATAACAACACTTTAACATCAACAAGATAATGAAAACTCACGTTTTAGCAACGCAAGAGACAAAGCAAACATGACGTTGAAAACAAAAACAAATCCAATCAAGGCCACCACCGAAATCCAATACCAGTAAGCTTCTGCATAAAAACCTCCGCCCTTGATAATCGTTTTCCCTAAAGTTGACCCGTTCAAAGGCTATGAAACAAAAAAGAACACAAAATGTAAGTTTTAATGATCATAAATTACATAGAATACCATAAACATGAAAAAAAAAAAAAGTTTATATGACTTACAGTTTTCCAACTATGTCCCAAAAACTCGTTCACTACAATTCCGTTCATTGCATACATCATAGGAGATGTCCAGTATCCCCAAATCCACCATTTTTTTATATACTCTTCAAAAAATTTAAAAAACGTGTTTTAGTTAACCGAAAGAAAACGGTAAAAGACATCACGTTATATATGTTTCTGAAAAAGTCAAAAGTCAATACCTCGGTTCAAGACAAAACCACCCAAAGTAAACACTAACAGAAGTGCAAATGAACCAAATGTGTTCGCAACAATCATGTTCCTTCCCAATGCCCCAATGAACCGAAACAATCCAGATGACATTTGGTTAACAAGTAATAGTATCACGTATTGTTTGAAGAATCTGCAAAAACGTTAACAAAGTTAGTAGAGATAAAAAAAAATATATAAGTTTCTATTATTATTTTTGAGTTTTGACTTTGAATTACCTTGAGATATTAGGATCAAACCCTACGACGTAGTAAGTGAGAATTGTCCAAACAGCAGCTTCAAGAAATGAAACGGGAATCTTGATGACCCATGATGGAAGCGCGTACGCCCACGAGGGGTAAAATAGGAAATCCCGTTGCTTGTAGAATACCGGAAGTTTTGCAATCGTCATTGAAATTTCAGACATCCCGTTAAACATGATCATAACCACACCGAAAAACATAGCACCAGTATACAACGCTCCATCTTCAAGAGTGTTTCTATGCATCTCAGTTCGGAGAAACACAGTCAAAGTGACTAACGACATGAAAGTAAGCTGAAACAAACAATCAAGAATGATTTCAGTTACAAATTTACAACCTCGAGCCACAATTTGTTAAAAATCGCTTAATTTGAAGATGAGAAATTCTAGGGTTACAAAAAGCTGCTTACTTGGAACAATTTGAAGAAATAGACGAAAGAGTTTCGTTTCATCAACAAGATTTCTCTATCGGTACACGCTTTCAAAAGCTCCTTCCTGTTCAAACCATACTTTTCATTCGTAAGAGCTGCAGGGTGGCTTTTACTTTTGTCGTATGGTGTCGCAAGATCATCGCCCAATTTCCTTCCAACATGGAACGATTGAAACGCTTCTGCGAATTCTTTAGATGTAACGAATCTGTAAGGTTCATCTCTTCGCATCCAGTATTGTTGCTGATCTTTCTTCGATGTCACCTGAAAACACAATTTCAAAAATTCGCCATGGTCAACGATAGTCAAAATGTCAACCATCATGGTCAAAGCCGATGAGTACGACTACTTACTTCCTGTAAAAAGTCAGCGACACCTTTTCTCGATGGGCATTTGAAACCCATTGATTCGAAAAACTCGAGCACGTGTTCACGTGGGCCTTGATATACGATCTTGCCGTCAGTCAAAAGTATGATGTCATCGAACAAATCGTATGTTTCAGGTGCGGGTTGAAGGAGTGAAATCACTGCAGTTCCTTCGAGAATGTGAAGAAATTGTTTGAGTGAATTCACGATCTGGTAAGTAGTAGAACTGTCAAGCCCTGTTGAAATTTCGTCCATGAGAAGAACCTTGCTTGGTCCAACAATCATTTCACCTGTAACATTTCGCCATTTTTAGGTTATTAGTAACCAAATCAAGAAGCTTTGAAAGAAGAAAAAGATAGGGTTTTTATTTTTACCGGTTGTCACACGCTTCTTTTGTCCACCGGAAATTCCCCTGATCATTTGATCTCCGACCATGGTATCTGCACAGATGTCCAATCCCAATAGCTTGAGAGTATAATCTGTAACCACGCTAGCTTCTTGACCTTCAGTCGCAGCAGCCTGAATAAAAACAACAAAAATTGATTACGATTTTGAATTTCGATCATGAAAATTCAATATAACTGTTGCTAATTCAATCGTATGATCGTATCTTACCTTCATGAAGACATCAAGATCAGGATCAGGTTTTATGTTTGCATCTCGCTCTCTCCTCGACAATTCTGCCAACATCTCTGTAATTTTTTGTACGATTTGTGTTAGAAAAACTCTGTAAATTTCTAAAAGTAGAACGAAATAGAAATCGAAATCGAAATTGAAATAATCGCAAACTAACCATAACGTGAACCAACGCCTTGACATCTTGCAGAAAAAGCTAAAGTTTCTCTCACAGTCATTTCTCCGATGTGGATATCATTTTGACTGATGTAAGCCGAAGTTCTTTCCGGTACAAATTCATGCAACTCATGGCCGTTATAAGTCACCTTACCGGAACTCTATAATTCCGAAAAAACCGATTACTTCAAGTTTGTAGAATGAATGACAATACAGATCCAAACAGGGGTAAAAATGTAAATTTACCGTAAGCGACTTGTCGAGTGCCCCAGCCAAAGCCAGCAAGAGACTCGTCTTCCCGGAACTCGGAGGACCCAAAAGTAATGTCATTCTACAGAAGTTTTTTAAAGATTATGAATACAAGTAAATGGATTTGATTTGATTAAAACAGAAATCAAGATTGTTTTTCGTGTTTTTTTGTTACCTGCTAGGCTTAATGCAACCGCTAATATCATCGAGAATAGTTATATGTTTTTTCGAATTCGGAAGTAGATTGAATTTAGCCAATAACCCCTGTGAGACATAAACAAGAACAGAAAGAATTAAGAAAACTATCATTGAAACGAATCAAACGATCAAATCTGGGTCCTACCGGTTTCTAATTTCTTACCTCAAAAAAGTCAATGTGGAAGTTAATGAAACTAGGTAAAGCACGGCTACCAGTATTCACATCAGCTTCCACAGTTACATGCTCATATCGGACTTCGATTGTCGGCAAATCGATCCCAACCCTGTAAAATTTCCAATAAACCCATTTAACGATCATGATTCAAATTGCGGAATGAAAATTAATGAGGGGGTTTGGGTTTGGTACCTATCGAGTCTGTCCCTGAGTTTCAACAAGAACTTCTCATTATCTTCATCGGCGGTTTTGACAAGCCTATCGAGTAAATGCTTTCGATCTTCAACTCCAAGATTGTCGATATCAACTTCGTTAGCTGGCCCAGTTGATCCGAAAAGCAAACCTTTCTTCAAACGATCGAAAGTTGGTAGCTTTTCGAGAGACGCCCATTTCAGAGCTTCTTCATCGTCGTCTTCGCGAGAAGATTTTGAGAAAACATCCATGCCGGAATTTCTCCATACTGAAGTACTTCCAGATCTTAAACTTGGTACTCGTGTACTCCCTGCTCTTAAACTCCCTAACCTTATACTATTAGCCGCTTTGTATATGTCACTTCCATCCATTGTTACTTAACACTAATCAAAACCCCAATATTTTGGCCAATAATCCAATATCTTTGGGTGTTTTGTTGTTCAGTAAAAACTTGAACTCCAAATCGAAACGTGTTGGGTTTTTTGTTGAATGTCCAAAAACAGTGTGATCTCTTCTGAATGTGGGAAAGAGAGAGAAAATGTATCTTGTAGATGCTTTTTGTTTGTAAAGATACAATCTTTATATATGGGAGAGGGTTGATTGTGAAGAGGATACACAGGTGTACTTGGTTTCAAGATGCAGATGTTGTAGGAAACAATTTTCTTTTAAAGGAATTGAGGCGGCCAGGGTACAGGGAATTGGAAATGAAAGAACAGCGCACCTTCTGGCGGCCAATTTTGAATTATTGTTTCCAGATTCCTTTTCCTTTGTTCCAGAACAAAACATGCAAATGAAACGGTGAATTGCAGAATTAGTCCATCGACTATTACTTGCATCAAAAATGGACTTTACTTATAGCATTCAAAGAATAATTTCATTAGTATCTAAATCAGTTTATTTGTATATTTATAATCATTTTATTATCCCTCAAAAATCATTTGAGTGTACCGATAAATCAACATTTACTTTGTATATTTACAATCATTTTATAATGTATAGTCTTTAGTTTAGAATACATTTATAAATCATTATATTATCCAAATATACTTATTGATATAATTTAGTAAACAAATTAAGTATCATTATGGGAGTTAAAACCCTGATAAATGAATGAAAAATAGATGAGAGAAGATATTTAAAAGAGGTCAAACCCCTAATCTTGGCTTATTTTGTGTTGTTGATCGATCAAGGAGATGGAGAGAAGGAAAGTTATGGTAATTTGGCCATCCAGGAGAAAGGAAGAGGTTTGATGCTTGAATTTCCATATGAGCACTTAAGATCTTGCTTTCTAGCTGTGAGAGATTGAACTTTGAGGTAAATTTCCATTCAATTGAACACAATTTTCTCATTTCTCGATCTTTGATTATGATTTGATGAGATAATGATGCTAGGGAATGGAATATACGTTAATGGTGCTATAAGGCACTTTAGTAATGCTCAATGGCATCCAAATATGTAAGACCCTAATCCAAAAATTCCAAGTTTAATGATTAAAATAATTGGATTTTGGATGAAAACCTGATTAGCGTCGCTAATGGGGGTCATTAGCGTCGTTAATGTGGCTCTGTTGGTGGGTTGGCACGATCTCAGTTAGCGACACTAACTAAGAGTTAGTGGCGCTAACTGTCCTGTTTGGGCCAAAACCTTAGATTTTGAAGTTTTGGCCATATTTAAGGGTGGGGAACCCTAGGGCAGCCGTCATTTGCATTCTTTCAGCCCCCAATGTCGTGTTTTTTCCTCTCTCTAGCTCCCTTGGATGGTTTTGGCTTATTTGGTCACTTTGGAAAGTGTTCTTGAAGAGATAATGATGCTAGAGGATGCATGGTGTTGTTAGAAGACACTGTTCATGTGGAAATCAGCTAAAGCTCCTTGTTTCTGGACCATTGTGAGTAAAGTTCCCACCTTTATACTTTTAAGGATTCTTATTGTGATTTAAGTGAGGTTTTATGGATTAAAATGGAGTAACGGTCACTTTTTAGTGTTGTCCTTGGTTGGGAAGTATAAAGTTCAGAACTTTATGCCTTTAAGTCGTTATTTGGAGCCATTAAGTTGGTTTAGAGAGTAAGCCAAACTATTTTTGGTGATTTTGTTGAGCTTTAGACCATTTTTGGACTTGGACCTTGTTCATGATCTTGCATGGCTATGAATGAACGATAAAGTCAGGATTTTAATGGACCTTGAGACTGTTTGGAAGGGTCCTGGAGAGTTTAAGACCATGACTTTTTTGATTAAGAGCTTTTGGAGGATTTTAGCTGAACCGAGGAGTTACCGGTGCTAACTCTATCATGGTTCGCGATGAGGTTTGAGACTGTTCTTAGTTAGCGACGCTATCTAAGGAAGATAGCGACGCTAACTGCTTGTTGACCATTGAATTTAACTTTGACCGTTGGCTTTTTTACCAGTTTGTCTTTTGGTAAAACTTAAGGATTTCGGGTACCGGTCTTAGAGGGTTATCCTGTTTGGGGTTCAGGAAGTTCTAAGTGAAGTTTATCCTTGTTAGGAAGTTGGTATCATCGGATCTGAGGATGCGCGGGAAGTTTATCCTTGTTAGGAAGTTAGTATCATCGGATCTAAAAGCGTATATAGCATGTACAGTGCTATCTAAAGGGTTTATCGATAGGAGTATGGTACGAATTTTGCAATGCCAAGGGCAACTCATATGGGAGGCAGTTTGGGTTGTATGGACACCCATATAGGTTGTGTGAATTCTTCCATCTTGTGATAGTTTTTGATGTTATGATACAACTTACAAACTTATAAGTAGGGCGTGCAGAGTTCTAACATGTGGTAAGGGTTTTTCAAGCCACTTGTCAAGTTGTATCATGGCCTATGCAGTTATCGTAGTTAAAAATCAAATAGCGGTCATAGGGCGACATTTAGAAAAGCGGTTATCGCGGTGGGATAGCATTGAGATAGCGGTTTTTTATATTACATAGAATATATATATATATATATATATATATATATATATATATATATATATATATATATATATATATATATATATATATATATATATTCACACACACATATACTATGTAGAATTAATATCACAAAAAGTTATATAAACCCTTATCATAAAACATATGGTAGTGTGATAGTGTCAAACATAATTAATTGCAATCGATGAGTTCGGCATCAAAGTCAACATCGTCTAAGGCATTCACTTCTCCATCTAGGTCATCACCAATATCAAGATCTTCCACTTGATCTCTAATCTCATAATCATCGTCTCTATAACGCTCCATTTTGCTCCTTGTACTTTGACTCCTGTCTACATTTTCTCCCCTTGCTCTCACAGCCGACCAAAGAAGACCATCCCTTTCATTCACAAAGTCTTGAAGCTCATCCTCTATTTGTATCGTCCACTCATCATTTTCCTCGACATCTCTCAACAAAATAGGATCGATTTTGTTGTTTTTTTGAGAATCAAATCGTCTTTGTAACCTTGTGGTGTACTGGATGAACACAATGTCATTAAGTTTAATACAAAGGCATTAAAGTTTGATCGACTGCCCCCAAAATAAATAGCCCAAATGTCATTTTAGAAAATAGCAGTATTTCACCGCAATAACGCAATCAATATAGCGGTCAAATTGCGGTAAACATCGATGAAAATCTCGGTTCCACAATTCCTAACCGCTATTCGTAACGCTATTTTATCTAGGGCCGTGAACCACTATCTCACTGAGATCTCAGTGAGATCTCGGTGCTATTGACTGCATAGATCATGGCCCCCCGTGACTTTTGATGTTCTTAGACTAGCATGTATTGTAAGTTGCATTATTGTGTGTCTTATGCTTTTTAGGTGATATGAGCTTTTGGAAGTGTACAAGGGTCGTAGTGGTTAGCCTTTAAATATTTTTGATGTATTTCTAAGAATGCATCCTTACAAAATAAACTCTTTTACTAAATGCTATATACGTCTTGTTGTTAATTATGACGTACTTGATATTTGTTTTGTCCTCTTATTATAGTATATTAGTAATCGTCTATGGGTATACTATATTATGGTATGAGCTTTTTGTTATCTAGTGGTCATGTTAGGTTGATGTATTTGGTTCTTTATACTTTCATTACTATGTGGTTTGCCAATTATATTTTGTTACTAAAATGTCCCTTGCGTGGACCATTTTAAACAACATTTGTCAAAAGAAAAGTTTAATGTCAAAAGAGTTAAGTCTTGTAAAATATAGTCCAAAAGTTTAAATTTAGCATTATTTATTAATAGCGAGGATGACTCAACCAATACAAAGCAAATGTTAACTACAAATCATTTCATAACCAAAGAGTCTTATGAATATTCGAGCTCTTCAACCTTCCATCTTCTATAGTCCTTTAACCTGAACATGTGTTAAAACACATAAGTTAGGCATGAAAACCCTATAAAGTATTATTAGGGTTCATCATTTACTAAGTACAAGGAATTTACATATTCCTAATACAATGTAATCCTCAAACATATATATATATATATATATATATATATATATATATATATATATATATATATATATATATATATATATATATATATATATATATATATATATATATATATATATATATATATATATATATATATATAATCCATAAGGTGATTATACTTTGTTGTTGGGAGAGAGATACCATGGTTTGGTGAAGTTAAGTATCAATATCAAAGTGTTTCAAAGCAACATATTTCAAATTCTGTCTCTATTCGCTAGTGGGCACTTAACCTAAGTCATAGATGAAAAATCAATCCAATACATAAATGGATACTCAATCCAAGTCACAAATAGATACTTAATCCTAAACACAATTAATTCTTTATCCAAGCCATAAGCTGATATTCACTCGTTGACATAAGTAGACATTCAATCTATGGCATACGTGGATACTTAATCCTAGACTTAATGGATGCTTTATCTAAGTTATAATTAGATACTAAATCATATACACAATTGGATACTCAATCCAAGTTATACATGTGTTTGGGATGCATTTGAACACATCAAAATAAAGATCTCAAAGAAAATAAGTCTACTTTCATATTTCAAATCACTATAAGGACCATATCATGAATGTATACTCATGTATGACCTAAATGAAGACATTATGTAGTATCCATATGACAGATATATAGCCCATATAGCAAACAATGTCTATTTACCAACATATTACCTAAATGGTAGACATAGTATATGACATATGTATGTCCCAAATAGCATATAAGTGTCCATATTACAGACATACGCCTAAATGATATACACAATATGGTATCTCTATAACATATTTATAACCTAAATAACAGACACATTTTTCATATTTTCCTACTATTTCATAGCAACCAGAAACAACAATATTATATACACTCACATTAGCTAGTTGACACACTACTACTTCACCTTCCTATTCATTTGAGTGCTTAGTTGTTACTTTCTTCTAATGTAGATGATTGTTAAAACTCTAATCCTCTAAACTAACTCCAAGTCAACTTTAATATACTAAAAATGCCTTCAAATTTGGTACCATCTCTTTCATCTCTCTAAAATCATTTAAAATGAGAGGGAATATTGAAGTGTTGGAGCTTAGTTCTAAAGTTTGAGCACTTGACAAATTTAGTCCCTTAAATTCTTATTTTCCTATTTGCCACAAAACGGTATTCATATAACTTCCACATACACCCTATAAAGTTAATTTGTTAACATTTTATATCTGAGCATAGTTAAGGCAATTCAAACCTAAGTTCTTGAATTTTCAATTTAACTCGAGGTTAACCTTCTAGTTAACTTAAACTTTTAAGTCGAATCATTTTATTTATTCTAATTAAATTTATTTTATTATACTTTAATTATTTTTATTTTATTAAAAAATTCAGAATGCTTTACTTAAAAGGATAAAACTTCTTAGCCTTAAATACGTGAGTTACATTTACCATGCTAGTAGCGAATTTAAGTCATATTATATTATTATGGATATGAGTGACTTGTTATGAGTTATGCAGAGAGGTGATGACTATTGTTGTGTTGCTTTTGGTTTTAGGTCTCGTTGGAGTATAGTGAAACCAAATGAATATTCTAGATGGTTTTATAGTTCCTAATATATTAACCATCTTGGGGATTAAATGATTCCAAAACAATTAAGAAATCATACACATAGGAAGGAAAACTATTTTAAAATGTTTAATATCCCTAAACAATAATCCAAGTATAACTACAATAGATAAGCACAATAAATGAGAAGGTGTTAGATTTATGACCTCAATGGAAGGGTTATTTGATGTCAGATAAAAGTAACCACAAAAGGTTACATCTACAGATATCCATACAAAGATTAAGAGAGAATTGCAAGACACACCAATCGATCAAACTTCTTTTTTCTTGGCTTCTCAAAACCGTCGCCATACATGGAAAAGAAAAGAGGTGACATCTTATATCTAAGGGATGGATCAAATTATTGTTATTAATATATCCCACTAATTTCCATGATGGCTACCATCTCCCTTTTTACAGAAGATATTAGGATTTTTTTTAGGCATTTTGTTACCGCCTCACTTAATAAGCCCAAACCTATCAATTGACTCTTGAATTAATTTAATTAATTTTTAACTAAACAAACTATTTTATTTTAATTTTCTTTTTTTATTTCGATTTTGACCAATAAATAATAAATAAGTATTGCTTACTTACATATTTTATTTTAATTTTCTTTTGCCATTGCCCTTAAAGCATACATCAAATTTTCTCTACACGACTTCCATCAACTTCTTAATAGTAAGTGACTTGTCGTTTTATATCCCTTTATTCTAATATCATTGAAAATGAAACACAAATCAAATCATTTTCTTATAGGTCGAATATTGGTTTGTTGATTTGTGAATATGGATAATATTTTAAAACACTTCATTCAATTCATTGCTATATTTCATTTTATATATGATAGTAGCCTTTTATAATTCTGTTATTCAGGACAATGTTTAACTACACCAATGATAATGTTATGCTTATTTGATATCCAACATGCACCTTAGGTCTAAGGATATTGAAACTCAATTTATTTTCAAGATCCACTCAACAACGTCAATCAATGAAGTGAGTATATTGACAAATTATATATATATATATATATATATAGCACTTATCCAAGATATATTAATCTATATGAATATCAACAATCTTTTACATTAGTCTTAATTCATAACTACTCATGTAATATCACCGACCATGCATATTTAGAATAGTTAAACCTATTAATGGATTTAAACACGCTAATATAGAACATAGAGACATTGATGAAAACAATCATACCTAATACATTAACTCATATTGAAAACATCATTCTTTAGTGTTTCAATATCTAAATACCATAATTACTATAGAACAAAAACGATATGCATGTGTAACAAAGTACAATGCTATAAACATAAGTATTTTATATTGGAAGCATGATATTCTTTAAAGAAAATAATAATTTTTTTTATATTTACTAATGCAGATTACATATGTTGGTTTATGACAAATTTTGTAGTGGTGTTGAAAACTCAGTGATGAGGTCGTATCTTGTGATGAAAGATTAATATGTTACTCACTAAGCTTTGTATACTATGTTTGTTTGTAGATAGTGGTTATATGTAATAGGTTACAAAACAGGGGCTTAAAAGAGATGTTTTAGTCAAACGACATGATAGAGATATAAATCGAATGACATGAAGTAATCTCTAAGTAAATGTTGGTTACTCCAATGCTTGATCTTTATTAAGTATATGCAAGTTTTAGGTCATATCTATATGCAACAAAACCCTTACATAAATATTAATCCATCACTTCCTTCCTATGAAGAATGACCAACCGTGGAGGTTTTGAATTTAAAATTCAAGGAAGTAACATGAAAATGGAACATGGAAATGGATTTACATAATTATGATCTAGCATATATTAAAATCTCACTGTCATGTTAATTACAACAAAAACATTCATACTATATTAGTTCATAAATATCAAATAAAGTAATAACTTTAACTAAGTCACTTACAAATTTAATGTCAATTGACTTGAAGTGGGAGTCATGCATTGTTTGGGGCAAAGACTTGTTGAATGGATCAACCAAGTTCCCTTCTAAAATAACTATGTTAACCATAATGTCTCCACTTCCATCAACCTGACACGTCGTAGTAGTTGATGCGGTTAAAGTCAAAGATAAAAACCTTAATATCCAATAGATAGGGTAAGTAAGGTCGAACCAAGGAGTTCGTGTTTAGCACTTTGTGTCGATAAATAAACCAACTACAATGTCATTCTATAGTCGGCAAACTTCTAACTCGTGGGAACAAACCCAAAACCCAAATAAAACAAAAATCTAATTGTAGATCTAGAAAACCACGACACCAAATGCTTCTTTTATAAAATCAAAACCAAAACAAATATTCAAACAATTGTTCACTACCAAACTATCCAATTTAACCAAATCAAAGAACTACAGGAGTCGAATGATTCTCCTGAGTTTAAACCAAACATCAAGTAATCAAGGAAATTCCCGAATGTGGAATATCTCGATACCGAGTTGATACAAAACTAATAAAAAACAAATCTACAGCCAAACTACTAATTTGAACTGAAAAAAGAACGAAAATAAGCCTATCGGATCCCCTCTCAATACCTTGGGATGCTCCAAAAGTCGGAGTGAGGTCCGTTATTTATAGTTGAAATTTCTTGAGATGGTGTCGCTATCTATAGTGATAAAGTCGCTATCTCCTGATCCTCCTCGATTATCGTGATTTGAAATTTGAATTTTGACCAGATTTGTCTTTATCCACAGATAAATATGCTATCTTAAGAGATAGCATCGCTATGTCAGATAGAGACGCTTTATCTTTCGTCTTTTAGTGCTTATCTTGTTCGTTTTCCATTTTCAACCGTGTACTTTAGCATAAACTTCACACAAAGCAACTAGCACTAAAAGTGAGTGATATTAGTCAATTAATAAAGATAAACTAACTAAAAACCGGATCCATAACACGTAAAATGTGTAACATTACTAGGTGTTTATCACAACTTTTGTAATATAATGATATTTCATGAGTATATGTCGTGTGCATTTATGTGACATGGGTTCTTTAGTCAAAGTGACTACATTGTCATTGTCATGGTAAATCTTTGTAGGATATTATATATTGGGAATAACACCAAGAACTCCGAAGAATTTCTTCATACACATAGCTTCTTTAGCTGCAATATACCTAAACTTCGTTGTTGAGTCAACTACATCATCTGACTTGGTACTCTTCCAATTCAGGGAGGAAACAAGCACAATGATGCATGACTCTCACTTGCTTCGTCATCAACACATGATGCCCGGTGGAACTCCATCAAAAATCTAATCTCCATGGTTATTACTTGGTTATCTTTGATCTTCAATATTTACAATTTATTTTCTAATACAAATTTTCCTATCTAATCTAATTTCAATTACATTTAAAAGAAAATTTATATTACATGAAAAAATAAATAAACCACATGTAGGTCGCAAAAAGGTATAATTTTAATTAAACCAAAACATCATAAATATATGTCCAATCGAGGCGATGGGTTACCAAATCTATACAATAATTAAAACAACCTTTTTTAAATAACATATCGCTTATTTTAGCACCAAGCACCTTTCACGAAAAGGTTGCATTAGGCTACCGGAAAGAGTTGCATGTGCTTATCTGATGATTAGATCATGAAACCTTTTCCAGAAAAGGTTGAATTAGGCTATCGGAAAAGGGCTGCATTTGATGCAGTTTTTCTAGCACTTTCCAAACAACGTTTTGATTAGGATTGTAAACATACAACATACAAGTCAATCCTTGTTTGTATATTACAATGTTACTAAAACAAATTTATGGCATAAACATATAAATATATTAAATATTTTTTATTATATGTTTTTATAACAACAAAAAACATCCAACTAAAACTCATTAGAGAATCAAAATAAAGGGGAAAAATAAAAAATTCAAACTTATTGAAGCTAATAAGAAAATCAATTTTTCTATGCTTTTAAATAGACGTTTTTGAAAACTACAATGTGTATATTTTATACAAACACCTTTCCCATTCATGTGTATAAGATCATACATCATCCAATTTCCACAAAATTGATTTATAGTCCTAATTAGCATAAACAAATGGCTCTAAGGCCATTGTTTGGATCATGATACTACTTTTAAGTCATATCAAAACAAGAAGCAATGAAAGTGTATTGAACCATGGATCTATAGCAACTACATTATCTACAATAAGGTTGACAAGGTTACCTTTATGAGAAATCAAGAGGAATCAAGAACCCATAGTAGAGTTCCTCTAATAGAATCTTAGCCATTGGCTTCAATCAAGCTAGTTCCTCCTTATTTTTTTGGTCCACAATCAAAAATCGACAAGAACTCTTTTGTGGGTTCTCTTTTGCCATCGCCGAACCTAAAAAGATGAAGGGGAGGGGTGAAATTTTTGGTTTGGCTTAGTAGCCTCATTTGGTCTTCCATGTCTTATATAAGGCACAAACCCTAAGAGCCTTTCTTAGCCTCTAAGTTTTGATCAATTTATGGTAACATTATCACAATACAACCTTGTAAGCTTTAATGCATACAATTTTCCTCCAGTTAATTTCTATTTATTTCATCGAATAAAAATTGACAACAAAAGAATCCCTTTATGTAATTATTATTGATTTTCAATGTCGAGGAGAGTACGTAACCCAAAATGCCTATGTATTTATTAATTGTGTCATTATACTTGTTGTGTTAATGAGCATATCTCCAAAAAAGATATCTATCGAGTTTGGCAGAATTTGTAGTATTTGATCCTCTTACACTACTCCTAAAACTTGAAAAAGGAATCTAATATATTGAAGAAGGAACTACATGGAGGCTTTTTGTTCCCAAGGTTGCCATAATAGGTGTTGGTAAAGAAATGGCAAAGTCTGTGAATGATTTTTAGTTTTGGGTCGGCGTGTTGGTGAAGTTAAGATCATATTACATAGCATCAATAGGGTGTTGAGTGAGCGTCGTGCTGATAGGTCTCTTGCAATGCATAAAGTGGATTTATTGAATTCCTTTGTTATAATAGATATATCAACATTACTTCATGAGGTCAGGTTTTGATTTTTGTGGATAGAATTCTTGTATGGATAAGAAGTAAGGTTATACTTGGGAGACAAGCAAATCTGGTCCACCATTAGGGTTCAACAAGGCAACCCCTTGAGATTACTTCTTTTTTCTCTTATATTGCACCCGCTTGCACATGATAAATAGTATAAACAATTGCAAGCCTCTTAATCATGTATGGTATCTTAATGATGGTACCATCATTGGAAATTCATAGGAGATGGCTAGAGTGTTGGATATCATTAAGGTGACCATCATTGGAAATTCATAGGAGATGGCTAGAGTGTTGGATATCATTAAGGTGACCAGTCTAGGATTAGGTATTGAACTAAGTATAAAGAAAATTGAGCTATTTTGGCCTTCATGTGATGATAGGAAGCTTTGTTAGGGTTTATAAGCTTCTTGGTAGTTGTTAGTAGAGACACAAGTTTTATTAGCAGGTTAGCCATAAAGAGAGTTGCTAACGTGGTTGTTTTGATTCTTCCATAATGATGTGACTCCAATAGTGAGCTCATATTGCTTTGATCATGTATGTATATTGCCAAACTATTCTTTGGCCCATGGTTATGAAAAAATATACATATGGAGGAGGCGACTGATCGGCTATCGTCAATACAATAAAAAATAACCAACAAACCTAGATAGCTAAGGTAAGTCGGGTCGAATCCATAGGGAGTTCATGGTCAAACTTTGTTTGAAATAGTCAATAAGAAGCTACTAATTGCAATTGTTATGAAATAAAATTAACCTAAAACTCTAAATAAAATCTAAAATTTAATATTCGACGAATTATTAAAAAATATTATTATAAAAAGACAAACAATATTACTTTTGGTTTAGTTGTTCAAATTATTCAGATTCTTGTATTTATCTTTCCTTAAATTGTAATTTAATTACATAGACAAAATTAAAGTAATTAATACGTAATATATAACTTTGGGCACATAATATGTAAAAATGACTAATTGTCATACTCCCTACATCTACTTCGATTATGAACAACGAATTGTGTGACAATATTATGTCTTACGATTACCTATTATGAGATCAAACATTCAATATTATAATTTCAGAATAGTATATGTTAATTCAACCGGTCTTTTAATTCCTATACTGATTGAATTCAGAATAATTATGAATTGACAATACATTATCTTAGGTGCAAGATCAAACATGTAAGCAAAATCCAATTCCAATTATTTTTAAGAAATAATTACTTTAAAAACAAAACAATAATGAAAATCAGTTGGAATAAAAGTATTTATCAAATACGTTCAAAATAACATCATACAATGTCCCCAAAAGTAATGTAAATAGTTCTAGCATTCCATGTTAACAAAACTCACAGAAGTTTGTAAAATCATCATATTCGATTACAAAATTAACTAAAGAACGAATGGAAAAACCTAAAGTGTCGAACGATCTATGAATCTTGGAATGAATTAACCTTGAAAAGATGCATACAATATAGTTCTTGAACCCTCGAATGACGATATTGAACGGTGAATGAAGAACACGATGAACGGATGATGAACACGGTGATTAACGGCTTGAATATTCAAAAGGAATGGATTAAATGTGTTTAGGGAGGCCTTGGAAGTGTTTGAAGGCTACTAAAACTAGGGAAAATCATGGTGAAAAGCTTTGGAACCGACTAGATGTCGTTCCTATTTTTAGGGAAATGCAAAAACCACACATTAGGGTTGTAAACTGTCTGAGCATCCTAGAGGGTGTTCCAACATGCGTCCTAAGATGCATGGTGTCTCAGAAGGCATCCCAAGACTCCCCAAAAACTTCTAGCCATGTCTGTTGTCGTAAAAGCGTCCCAAAATGAAACGCTGAAATGCTAACGAATCCCGAAAAGCGTCCCAAGATGCCCCAAAACGCATGGGACTGTCTGACTGGTTTTGAGTGTCTACGAGCACCACATGCTCATGACTTTCTTTTAGCTATCCATATAAATGGTTTAGCCAACATATGTTACCAGTGGAGTATCGTACTATCCTTAAGTATCGCCTTATGATTACACTGTTTCGGTTGATGAGATATGCCCATTTTATTGCAAGGCATGCTTGGACTCTTTTGGGGAGCATGCAATACATTGCAATGAGCTCCCGTGATTCAAATATAGACATGATATGGTCAGAGATGTTTTTGGACGTATTTAGGCATGTCGAGTTTCTGCTAATAAATAGGCACATATGAACTTCTTGACCAAATCATTTGAAGAAGGTCAACACTTAGCTCAGTTGGCATTTTGGTTTTTGAATAGGTAATAGAGAAACATGCATGTATGCATCTAACAAGGGTTTCCCTTCTCGAAGGCTTGAGGAGTGGGGGTTTTACTGTGTGGTAGACTACTTATAAGCAATTGCATACAAAGTGACAAAACATGTGAAACCATACATGTAAAATCAGCAAGTGTTTATACCATTCTCGTTTAATACATTTGGTTTCCTTGCGCCAGATGTTATGGAACTCCTTTATAGAAGCCAACGGGTCGTGCGTAGTAATGTTATGACCCCCAAATCGATGGATGTAGTCTTTAAAAGAATTGATTTTGTCATACAAAAAGTATTAAGATCATAACATGTTGCCCTTTTGTCTTCCACCTTGATGTATTTTTTTGGAATGACGGAAATGCATTAAACGACTAGCAAGAAGCTAGCGAGAAACCATTAGAATAAAGTACAAGCTAAATGTGAGTTTTATATAAAGATATCCAAAAGAGTTCCTCCAAACATTATTTATGTTATGATGCATGATTAGACATTATTCATGGTTTCTTAGGTTAAACGGTGTCGAGTGAGGGATGTCGTCGGCATCCGACATGGCAAGCCATGCTATCGGCATGGACGACCCCTCAATAGCCACATCGGTCCACTGGCATCGTTGGGAGGCATATATATGTAACTGAGGTTTGTCAGGGATGCCTCTCTTAATCTGTCTTCTCTTTATACCATCAACAACACCCCACATCTTTGCACCATTTTCTTTCTCTTCTTTTTGCTTAGGTGGATAGGGTGCCGATGACATTGACAACGTGTAGCCTTAATATATTTTAGAATTTAGAGTTTCAATATCTTTTTTTTATACTGGAAATTTTGCTATTATTATTTAAGATTGATTATTTAAAAAAAAACATAATATTATTTGCAAATCAAATAATGTTTACTAGGTATCACATGGTAAACCCAATTTAAATGCGCTAAAAATAGCAATAAAACATATGAGTAAAAAACAACTTAAACCCCAACAATCATATAGAAACAAACCAGAATACAACTGATGCGAATAAAAATATAAATTGGTCCCCACTAATATTCAGACACTCAATTACGAATTTATCATTGTAAATCAAAGAATATATATATATATATATATATATATATATATATATATATATATATATATATATATATATATATATATATATATATATATATATATATATATATATATATATATATATATATATATATATGATTTTTCAAAAGAAATGACACAAACCCCTGTTCACAAAATAGATTATTTTTCATCGTCTTTGTTCGATTCAAATATTGAAATTTGAAAGATAAATTAAAAATAATCTAATACTCTCGTTAATCGATTGACACTATCCAAGAAAGTGGGTAATTTCAAGTTCATTTAGGATATAACAACAACAAGAAGAATGATAATGGGTCAATATCAGCATACCGAAGGTAGTTGAGGGATCAGTCATGTAACTTTCTCTAATAAAAAAAGTAAAAAACTGCTTCTATCATGCAAGGCATGTGAGCAAAAATAATGCAGACCCGATTTTGACCTGTTAAAATATTCCCAACAGCAGGCTGCTTCTGAATTTATTTATTTTTTAATTAAAATTTTTATCTGTTTTCTATGCCCATTTGACGTATGGTCAAAGTCTCTTGTCCTTGATGCGTGCGGACTTTCATTGTGATCCAATGGTTGAAACGAGAATTGCACGAAATTCAAGATTTAAATTATTTATGTCAATATATTTTCAAGGGTAACAAGAATATCATTGGACCAAAGAGCCAAATTCGTCCAAAGATTTCAAGATTATTTGAAAAAGCTTTTGATTAAGACTGAATTATGATCCATTAGGGTAATCGGTATATCTATATTTTATTATTGGATTCAACTTCGTTAACAAGATGAAGACTAACAGTAGGCTCAATCACTCCAGTAATTGTGATAACTTTTATTAGTTGTTGATAGTGACAAATCAACGTTTTTCTAACGTAAACATATATTATAAAAGGAAATTAGACATGCATGACTATTATAATTATTCTACACGATAATATTAGGCTATGATTTAATAAGTTTTGGCACTACATGTATAGAAAATTGTGCGTCCAGATCATCTTTATTATTTTATTTTTTTTGCTAATTTGACACATCGTATAATTAATTACTTTAGTAAATATATATTTTATGAAAACATAGAAGTTCAAATATATCTGTAACGGTGTAATGATTTATTTAGATGACACGAGGTTCATGAGCTTCCATCATATAATTTACTATTATTATTTAGCCAGCATTAAAGTAATTTTAAATCTACTTTAGCGTTTTCATTTAATTTATATAAATTATATATTGTTGCATTTTGATTTATTCACTTAAATATTAATCAAGTGGACACACCCTCATTGATTAGAGCACCATACTTCAATGGTAAACAAAGGTGTTCAATTATGCTAGCATTTTTGGAGCTTTTATTATAAAAATAATTATTTCGATAAAACCCCAAAAAGATTCTTAATCATGCTATTAAACGTGATGCTTAAACCTGACAATCGACAGGTCATAAGTTAAATTTTTTTACATGTTTAATATAGAATATATTGGCATCAACTCATTAAATAGATTAAAATAATGCTAATTTGACTGACAATCTATCATGTAAAAAATTTGAATGGATAAAACATTGGAAAAATTAGGTAATTGTAATTGGGCTCCATTTTACACCTTGTAACTTTCTGTTCTTGTTTTTGCTGCGTTGGCGCCTTGCCAATCAGCTCCTTTTGATTTTAATAAAATATTCACCGGTTCAAAAGAAAAAAAAGAGTAGTTTTGAGCATTAATATATGATGCTTAAAAACATGGTGTTCTCATATTTACACTCACATTAAAATAGGAGAAATGGATCATTTTTTTTTCGTCGTGATAGAGCAGTTGAGGGAATAATGCTCCACCAAAGCACCATCTTATTCGATGTCAATTTTTGTTAGCATCTTTTAATATTTTTTACAAGCTAATTAACTCTCATAATTGAGAGTACCTTTATTCTATGTTTTTATTTTAAGATTCTTAATATTGTTAATTGCTGGAGTAAATGGCACGGGTTTGTTTGTCAGTAAGAACCATAATAATGTGGTGGAATAATAGTTTTTGCATTTTGGACAAAAGTCCACTTGGCCCATGATAGTAAACAATCTATTCATGATACATGGAGTTATCTTTTTTTTTGCTTTTAGCGGAAAACTCTTTTATATAATATTATAGTTATGATTTAATTACTTCCAGAAGAACCATAACTATAGAAAAAAAAAAACAACAAACCTGCAACATTGGTCCCTTGGTTTGCAAAACTATAAATAGAGTTCAAAATGTTGTCAACTTGTATGGAATATTCAAAATCAGGAGTTTTCCATGATTTTGGTCTCTGATAGATATAGAATACCAAAATGTCATTTTAATTTGTTTTTCTATTTTTAATACATATTTCCAAATTTTTTTTATTAAAAATAAAACAAAGCCATCCCCTCCACACACACCCCACCACCCCTCACACACACACACACACACACACACACCACCGGCCACAGTCCTCTCAGATATCTCATGTACAAGAAGTGTTAGTAGTTTCAAACCCTAGTTATTTTCCTGTAAATTTGTATTCAAAATCAACGATCTGTTGTTACTCCCAAATTAAGAAAATTTCCAGAGTTGCAAATTCTGATGGTGAATCAAAAAAGGAAGACCTCGATAGTGATTGAAATCAACAATTGAGAGTTTATCTGCCTCGTGGTCAGAGGCTTCTGATGATGGAGTAGGTTTCGTAGGTTCCATTTCTGATACCGGTGGTTGTTCTTCATTAATAACAATGAGCATACCCATTTCGGGCGGGTAAAATTGAATATCCATGTAAAATCGAATTCATGTTCATGTTGCTCATCTGAATCAAAATCAAAATCAAAATTTGATTCTCCAAATTGTTTATATAGTCACGATGAAGAATACAACAAAATGGAATCTAAGGTTTTGAAGGTGGCAGTCTAAGAGTCGGCGGAATCAAATCCAACTCTGATACATAATATTTAGGTCAAGTACACGATCGAAATAATGACAGATTTCAAACAACTAAATCAAATCTCAAACTTTTGTAGGATTATTCATCTACCGAGAGGGAAGAATTAGGTCAAGTCGTCGAGATTGTTCATTTACCAAGAGGGAAGAGGTCTTCGTTTCATCTAAAATCTCATTAGAAGGGGAGAGAGAGAGAGAGAGAGAGAGATCGGTGGTGAAATCGCATCTATGGAGGTGAGGGTTTTGTTTACACAGGATTGAATTTCCGACTTAAGCTCAATAAGAGCTTTAATGGGGGTGAATTATTGAACACACACAGAAAGAGAAAGAGAGAGAGTACCAGAGGGTGGGAGGGGTGGGGGTTGGTTTTTTTTAATCAAATGTCCTTAATATATATTAAAAAATAGAAATAAAATTAAAAGAGTATTTTGTTCTTTTCATATATGTCTGAGACCAAAATCATGGGAAATTCATGATTTTGGACCCTCCATGCAAGTTGAAAACTTTTTAGACCATATCCACAGTTTTTTGCAAATCACAGAGACCAATTTTTCAGTTTTTTAGATGTTAACCAAAAATAAATGTTACTTATATGCGAAAAGTGGTCCATACATCTTCATTAGGAGAGATCATTCCTACAAAAGTAACATTTAATTTAATATGATTTATAGATACCTTATTTTTTGTTAGTAGGTGTGTTCTAAAAGTGTCAATTATATACATGAGTAGGATTTAAGAGATTTTGTGTGTCATTCAAAAAAATATAAATAAAATTTCAGATTTAAAAAAAAAAAAGAAAAAGAAAATTAACCACACAAGAAAATCACAATTCCTTTTGACAACTCAATAGACACCAAGCATAGTCACCGTCGTCAAGATAATGCTCTCTAAAAAGCTTTTTAGATATTTATAAAAAGCTTTTCATAGTTAAAATAATGGTTAAAGTTGAATTTGGTCACTTAACTTTCTTATTTGTACTCATTTGGTAACTTAACTTTGTTTAAGTTCTATAAGATCACCTAACTTTTTATTTATTTCCGAAATGGTCATTATGACCCATTATAACCGGTCATACTGAGCATTTCAAAAATAAATAAAAAGTTAAGTGACATTTCAGAACTTAAACAAATTTAAGTGACCAAATGTGTACAAATCAGAAAATTAAGTGACAAAATTCAACATTAATATTTTTTTATATTATATTCTAAACACCAGACAAAAAATAAAGCTTCAACATTTTTCAAACTACATAAAACACTTGATTAAGGATGATTAATCAGATTGAATAAAAGATTGACACGAGTAATTACATTAACATGGCTCAAACACAGTGTATTTAGTCAACTTAACCCTTCAATGCTCTGTGTATTTCTAACTTTGTTTAAATAACAATATATTTAATATTGTTTCAAAAATTATGTCAGAAAAATAGTTTTTTACCTGATAAAGCAATTAATGATTTAACATTTAAATACTTTTTAAACTTGTAGGATTCATTCAGTTTAGCTAAGAGCATATTTTTAAGTGATGAGTTGAAGATAAAATATAATTTAAATTAACCAAGATTTAGATAATTGAACAAAAATAAGTCTATTATCATATCTACAACCAATAGACATCTTCATTGTAAACCGTGTGCATAAAAATGTTTGGTATAAATAGTAAATATTACTGTATCAATCTACGATCATTTTTTCTTTTTTAGACGGTTAAAACATTTACTAGAAACTAAAACCAACTAATCAAACAAAAAATCACTCAACTGAAACCATCACCTAATCCATCTTCTTTTTATACATAGTTCTTTTTTATTCATTTACAAAAATGAATTATTGTAGTAAAATAAACATAGAAAGTGTTTTCATGGTTAATTTAATTTACAACTAACACAAGTTCCAAAAATTCAACGTTCCAAAAAATCAAATTTTGTAAGGTTAATATCGAATTTGATCACTTAACTCTGTCTAAGTTTTAAAATGTCACATACCTTTTTTATTATTTTCCAAATAATCACATTGACCGGTTATAACTGACCATTTCGAAAATAAACAAATGTTAGATACCTTTTAGAATTTAAACAAAATTAAGTGACCAAATAAACACAAATCAAAAAATTAAACGACCAAATTCGACCTTAGCCTTAGAAACGATGGAAGATTCCTCACAAAAGAAATTTACCCTTTTATTTTGACGTTAACTTCAATATATTTACTTGTAAATGAGTTTATCTAACTATATTTAAATTTTAATAAATCAAATAGATAAAAACTGAAACGTTAAAAATATTAAAAGCAATTTAAAATGAATTGTAAAAAACAAATATAATATGATATGGCATACCCTAATAAGATATTTATATTGTGATTACCAATTCCTTATTTTCTCATTTATATTTTACATACCTTTATCTAACAACACATATTTTTCCATCACAAAAGTATTTGTAATTTATATTACGCTATCGCAACAAAATATAATATACTGTTTAGTAATTTTCAGACGGAACAAAATGAATTATATAGAAACAGAACAAACAAAATATTAAATAAATGCGCCATGGGAGACATTAAAGGCGTGGATCTTTGTGGGAAAATATCTTGAGATAACACAGAATCGATTTTTTTTTTGAAAAATTAAGGCCCGTTTGGATGTGCTTATAAAACTCCTTATTGACTTATTGGTTTTTTGGAAAAGCCATAAGTCAATAAGTAAGGGCCTCCTTACTTATTGAAAACTCCTTATAAGTCGTAAGGAAGGGGAAATAAGCAGTTTTTAATAAGTAAGGAGGCCCTTACTTATTGACTTATGGCTTTTCTAAAAAACCAATAAGTCAATAAGTAGTTTTATAAGCACATCCAAACGGACCCTTAATAAACAAATAAAAAGAGAGGAAGATTACAAAAATGCACACGTTTTATAACACGGATATTAGGTTATTGGACTTTTACAAAAGATAAAATTGTAAAATTGATTCTTATCGTTTGTTAAAAATTGTGTATATAGTTTAAAAAATTTCTAATACCTAATTTGTATGAAAGGTTCAAAATCAATAGTTTTAATGTAGTTTTTAGTCTATGATATATTTAAAAAGACTAAAATATCCTTTTAAGTTTATTTTTCATTTTTTAGTACTTTTTAAATATTGTTTTGATTAAAAAATACTCACATCTACAGCCACATTTCACTCTTCTTGATCTCTTCCATCATTTCATCATTGATTACTCAAACCTAAAACCTAAATCTACAAAAACAAACTCGGTTTTGTTTTCAATTTATGAATTACTCAACCAAAAATAAAAGCCAAAATTACACTGTAGCCCAACAAACTATTGATTGTTGGTTTAAAAGGTCACTTAAGTATTTTTTTGGCTTTCTAAGGCATCAAGTCTATATCGACCTGTTAATTTAGTCACCCACCCTATATAACCGGTTAAAAATGCCACGTAATCCATTCTTACTGATGTGGCTGCCTAATACATGCATATGTGGCAGCCACGTAATCCAAAAAATGGACGAACGGGAAATCAAAGGCAAACAATTCCTCCGATCATCAAAAGGAATTCCTCTGATTATCAAAACAACAATTCCTCCGATCATCAAAAGCAACAAAATTCAAACACATCGCCGTTGCAAATGTATCTAAACAATTAACCAAAATCAGATCGATATTGGATTCGGAAACGAATTCCTGAAATTAGATTTGAAAACCAAAACAAAAACAATAATTTGAACAATTAACCAAAATCAGATCAAAACGAAAACCATTAACCAAACTCAGGTCGATAACTATAATCTGAAAACCAAAACGAGAACCATAAGCAGAAAAACCAAAATCAGATCAATAACTACAACCAAAAACCAAAATTAAAATCAGTAAAGAAAAGTTCGAAACCCGTATACTTTGATTTTGCAGCGCATAGATCAGATTGGGGGTAAGAGGCATACGAGATGCATAATTGGTAGGGTTTTGTTGGATTTGGAACAGCGGAACCTACACAATGTCGAAACCTTGCTGCAGAACCGATAGGAGCCGGATCAGTTGCTGAAGTCATCGTGTGTAGTGGAATCGAGAGGAAAACAATGCTCTCTTAGATGTGGATCGATTTAGGGTTTCAATCTGTCAAGTAAATTTAAGGAGAGAGAGGCAGTGACATGGCATGCTCATTAATGACTTGGCTATGTCCTTTGATGACTAGGCAAAGATTTTACCGGGTTAACCCTTCAAGTTTCTGATAATGGTTTTTTTAACACATTAAAATAGACTTTATGCCTTTAAAATACCAAAAAAAACTGAAGGGACCTTTTAAACCAACAACAAATAATTGATTGGGCTTTAGTGTAATTTTGCCAAAATAAAACCACAAGATAAAGCCATCAATAAAACAACATTGTGTTCTTCTTCACCAAACATCCTTCTTCTTTGCTTCATTACTCTCGATCTTGGCCTTGCAACACCACTTCTGAACCAAGCGCCATTAATTTTTTCTTCAAATAAAAATCACCACAATTCCATTTTTCTTAATTTCTACTTTCTTAAACATAAATGATCCAAAAACCACAAAAGAAATCATAGACGATGCTACCTCCAAAGACGAATCAAACATGATTGCAGAAATGAAAGATGATAAACAAAGCGAATATGCACAAATAAATCATATCACAGCATTGTTGAAAATCGAACAACAAAAACCTTTCAAAAATCAAACAACAAAAATACCGTTTATAAAGCATCAATTGAACCTTTCAAGATTTTCAGGAAACCTTTCATGATTTTCAACAATACCGTTTTAGTGCACAACAGATGTCAGACATGGTTAATAATATTTTTGTAGAGATGAAAAAAATTTGAAATACACTTTTATTCATATATTAATATAGTTGTAAATATAAAATAAATATAACGAAATATAAAGATAAAAAAATCTAATACATTTGTAATCATGAACAAATAAAACACAATATAAATATAAACAAATAAAATACATGTGTAGTCATAAATGAATAAAGGACAATGTATAGATAAAAAATCAACTATATATGTAATCGTAAATGAATATAGAATATAATATAAAGAAAGAAATACAAAACAATTTTAATCATAAATGATTATTGCACAATGCACTGTAGATTCATTATTTATTCTTGCGTTGAAACTTTCGACTTGAATAGCGCTGCTCTAACATGAACTTGTGCTCCTTTTGTCTGCTGAAATTTGTGTGTTTGTGTAGCAATCATCAGTGATACCTAACACATTTGATGCAGTTTGTCATTCGTGATCAGCAAAGATCTCTTGGCCAACTTTAATGCACTTGCTGTATTTTCAAACGTCTCGTCAAAAACTCCAAAAGTTTTTCGGTAAACTAATGTAACTTGAAACCTAACAAAATAAATCAAACCTATATAAACAATAAATACATCAAAACAAAAAATCAAACCCATATACACTACATATCTTATTCATCTATGGTTATAATTGTAATCATAAACGAATTTTTGGAACCGGCAACACAATATATAAATAAAATAAAAGGCAAAACTGATCAGCGAGATGCAAGACCGGACAGCCGAAACAAAGTCAAATTACAAAGTATTCAATGGAGATAAATTCCACCCCTCCTGATTAATGTCTAACTTACCACCTCTAAACTTTATCCATGTATACAGCAACGCTTTAATTTGATCACAAATTGTGTCAGAATTACAAGATACACCTTTAAAGATCCGATCATTCCTTGACTTCCAAAGACACCACAACGTACCGTAAGATACAACCGTCAAGAGTCTCCTTTTCTTCGGACACCTTCCCCAATAAGCCACGTTCTGTAATAGTCCCTCCACCGATTCTCCTATCGAGATTGGGTCCCCACACCACTGTAGTATCTTCCCCCACACTTCCTTAGCAAAGCTGCACCCAACTAGAATATGATTGTAGCATTCAACATTTGATTTACATAATGAGCAACTCGAGGAATCAAGCCGTACTCCCCTCCTAATCAAAGCCTCCGCTGACGGGATTTTCCCCAAAAGGGCTCTCCATACAAAACATGTTACTTTTAATGGTATTTCTTTTAGCCATTGAACATTTATACTTGATCTTGTAACACCATAATTATCGATAATTTCCCTAATTGCCCCCACCGTGAACGACCCTGTACTGTTAAGCACACACCTCCAGGTATCTTCTCGATTGGACGGATAATAACTGTTTAAAGCCTGGTCCAAATTGTACATCTGGTCAATCTCATCAGCAGCGCATGGATTAGATCTCCAAGCCTACTGCCTCCCTTGCATCGTGATTCTTTCTGAAACATAACACATTTTCCGTTTGTCTAAATCATAAAGGGCCGGATATGAATCTTTCAAAGGTGTATCATTCAGCCATTTATCATGCCAAAATAAAGTATTGTTGCCGGAACCAACTGTCTTCCTGAATAAACTGTCAAAACTGAATCCAAACTCCTCTAGGTCACCATGGATGTTGACGATATTAAGCCAAGCACCTGTAGCCGACCTCTTTCCAAGATGATGAGCTGGTTTCCTCACCAAGTTGTGTATACTACTAATTATTCTGCACCATAATGTTTTCGGTTTGCATTTGAGACGCCACCACCACTTTAACATGAGTCCTATGTTGAGGCTACGTAGCGATCCGACTCCAAGGCCGCCATAACTCTTGTCACAGATGACTGTGTTCCAAGCCACCCACGATATTCCATGATTTCGACCCCCGCCACCCCACAAAAAGCTTCTTCGTATCCGCTCAAGCTTCTTAAGTATACCTGCAGGCACTTTAAAAATGGAAAAATAATAAACAGGTAAGCTGCTGAGTACTGCCTTAATTAGTGTGATCCTCCCGCCGAATGATAGGTTTTTTGCTTTCTACAACGATAATTTGGCATTGAACTTGTCCACGATTACGTCCCAATTTTTTATTCGGTTCATATTAGCCCCCACAGGAACTCCAAGAAACTTGAACGGAAAACAGCCCGCCTCGCAACCAAGGACGCGAGCACACCTCGAGACTAGATCATTGTTCACACTAATGCCGAATACTTTGGATTTACTAAAATTGACCTTAAGTCCTGATGCAGCATGAAAACACTTAAGGATGCGGGACAGATTCTTCATGTTTGATAGAGACCATTCACCTACAAAAATTGCATCATCAGCATAAAATAAGTGGGATAACACCGGACCATTGTTTGGGAGACGTATGCCTTTAAACAAATTTTTTTCTCCAGCGGATTGTAATGCCACATTCAAGCCTTCCATAGCGATAATAAACAAAAACGGGGAGAGTGGGTCGCCCTGTCTCACCCCCTTTGATATTGTGAATTCTTTTGTAGGGGATCCGTTAACAATCACCGATGCACGAGCGGAATCAAGACACCCCCTCATCCATTTTCTCCACTTGTCCCCGAAACCCATTTGCATCAATACGGAGTCAAGGTACCCCCAATGAACTGAATCAAAAGCTTTGTCGAAGTCAACCTTAAACATTAGCACCTTCTCTTTGGAACGTTTAGCCCACGCGGGGATTTCATTCATTATTAGCGGGCCATCAAGTATATTTCTGCCCTCGACATATGCCGACTGCACTTCCCCTACAACTTCACCAATCACCAGTTTCAATCGCGAGGCTAGGATCTTAGCAATTATCTTATACATACTTCCTATAAGACTGATGGGTCTATATTCACAGAGGGTTTGGGGGTCTTTACACTTGGGAACGAGGGTGATAAACGACGAGTTGCACCCACGTCCCAGCTGCCCGTGCTTCTCGAAGTGTCTAATAAAGTTCATTATGTCACCTGATAAAGTATCCCAGAAGGTCTTGAGGAATTTAAATGTAAATCCATCAGGGCCTGGTGCCTTTTCGCTGCCACAATTCCAAACCGCCCTTTTAACCTCCTCCAATGTGATTGTAGCCTCGAGTTCTTGTGCAGATTGAGTAGAAATAGACCGGAACAGAGGGCTTATGAATTTCGGCCTGTTAGGGCTCTTTTCAGTAAATTTCTCGCTGAAAAATCGAATGACGCGCAAACTTATATACATTGCATATTCTATTCATTTATAATTTAACTGTAATCATAAAATACACCTCTAAACATAAATGTATACGTCTGACCAAAATATAAATTACATCTGAATTCTTACATTTATAATTATATTCATAAATGAACACCAAACTGTTACAACAAACCTGATATTAAGTAAAGTAAAACCCACTTAAAAAGAATGGCTTTGTGATTCATTTTTTTTGCATCCTAGCACATTAATGAGTTAGTTCAGAAATAACAACGCCCATGGTTTAAATTATAAATATTACATATATAATTATTTATGATTAAATCACCAATTAATCATTTATGATTAATCAGCATATAAGCATTTATGATTGAAGTGGAGGTATGTCAAAATATTAATTCGTATAATTGATTATTAAACAACACATATCATTTTTACATATTTTTTTTTCAAAATTTTCCTTAGCGAATATATATATATATATATATATATATATATATATATATATATATATATATATATATATATATATATATATATATATATATATATATATATATTAGGGATGAGCAAAACCGAATTCGGAAACTGCGAAACCGACAAAACCGAAACCAAAACAGAAACCAGTGGTTTGGGTTTGAAAATTTTAAAACCGAACTGTCGGTTTCGGTTTCGGGTTTTGTTGATGAAACCGACCCAATAGAACCGAACCGATCCAAAACCACCGGAAACCGACCCATACAAGAAACCGACCCAAGAAACCGATCCTGAAATAAATAAATACATACTCCCTCCGTCCCAAAATGATAGTCCACAGACAAAAAATACACAGATTAAGAAAACATTAAATGCATCTTACTTTTTCCTACAAAATGACTGTTTTACCCTTTCTTTGCATTTAATGCCGGCACTAGATGTGTTGGCTGTTATAATTAAAGTTAGGGGTATTTTGGTAAAGATGTCATTTATATTTAGAAGTGGACTAACATTTTGGGACAAACTAAAAAGGAAACATGGACTATCATTTTGGGACGGAGGGAGTATTATATTGTGACAATGCATGTCACGGCCAATATGTTTTTGGTGAACTTGTGACAATGCACGCAAGCATTTCACAAATGTGTTCAAGCACTAACGAGAAAAAGAAACGAATGGCGTTGTCGATGAAAGAAAAATACAACAAGTATTGGGACAACATTGATAATATGAACTTCTTGCAACATGTTGCTTTGGTTTTAGATCCCCGTAACAAGATGTGCTATCTAGAGTATTGTTTAGAGATGATTTATGGGAACACTAGTCCTACTAAAACAAAAGAAATTTTGAGGCGTGTGAATGATACATTGGAGGAGTTGTATGAGCACTTCAAGAGCAATATAGAGAAAGAAAGATGTCAAAAGAGAAATGATACACCAAAGACGGCTTCCACACATATCCCTAGTTATTTTGAGAATGGAGTTAATTTGGAAGTTGATTTTGCAAGGTTTATGGAACAACGTGGGCAAGGGGTTAATAAAACGGAGTTGGAGATTTATTTATCGGATGGATTGGAAATGAGGGTGGAGGATTTTCAGGTTTTAAGTTGGTGGAAACTGAATTCATTAAAGTTTCCTGTACTTTCGCAAGTGGCGAGACGTGTGTTAGGAATGCCAATCTCTACCGTTGCTTCAGAGTCGGCATTTAGTACTGGCGGAAGGGTTATTGATCAATTTAGGAGCAGCCTTACAACCGTGACTGCGTAAGCCTTTATTTGCACCCAAGATTGGGTGCGGTCCACCCCGACTGATATTCAATTTCAAGACGTAACGCCTATTTCTATAGCAGAATTACAAGAGAAATTGGAGAAATTAGAAATCGGTGGGTATCTTTTTTTTGTATTTTTACTTTTACATAATTATAGCTCATACCAATCCTTTTTGTTTGTAGAGGAATTGGGATATGGTGAAGACCGTGAAAGTTTCAACATCGATGACTATGAGGATTTGTTAATTTAGTCTTTTATTGGGTTGTTAAAGTTTGTTGTCGTTTATTTGGTTGTAGTGTCGTTAAACTTGGTTGTAAAAGTTTGTTGTCGTTTATTTGGTTGTTTTGTCGTTTAACTTGATTTGGCTGTTTAGACTCTAAACTAGGTGGTTTAAACTTTAAACTTGGTTGTTTTCATACTTTTAGCAATGTATTTTTGAATTGTGAGTTGGTTTGATGTTAAAATTTGTGTATTTGATTTGTATGTATTTTTTAAGAGTTGCTGGAAAATGGGTTCAAAACCGACCCATGGGTTTAAACCCAAAACCCACGAAACCATGGGTTCAAACCGAAACCGACCCAAAACCGAATGGAAAAACCGAAACCGAAACCGACGGTTTGTAAAAACCAGAAACCGAATTGAACGGTTTGGTTTCGGTTTTGGGTCTAAAACCGACCCAAACCGACCCATAGGGGTGAGCGTGGTGCGGTGTGGTGCGGTTTTAGCATAAAACCGCAACTCGTACCGCTAGGTGCGGTTTTTATTTTTGTAAAACCATATGTTGCGGTTTTTTTGTGGTACGGTTTTTGCGGTTTATTTTGCGGTTGCTGTCACACCCCCAAACCGTATTGGCGGAATAGTTCAAGGGTGGATGACTTCATGAACAATATCATAACAAAGTTGAATAATAGTGATTTCCAAGCACACAACCATCATTAACCAATTGCAAATGTTACAAAGTTTAATTGTTTCATGTTTCAAATACAATTGAAATGATATCAAAAATAAACAAAAACGACGTCGTAACGTCTCTTCTTGTAGCGCCTGAATTTACCTTAACAATTTCATGAGAATACAAGTAGTTGAAAAAGTGTCAACAATTAAGTTGGTGAGTTCATAAGATTTTGCATAAGAAATATCCTTTGTTTGTAAGCAATAGTGTTGAAAACCAAGAAAATCCAATATTTTCTCATAAAATGTCCAAGTCTTTAAATCCCAAAGACTGAAATGTAATATGTAACTGTAGTGTGAAATCCTTAGAAATGTATTTTTCCACGTAAACAATTTATAAAAATAATAAGTTGATTATTTTCCCATGTGAGATACCCTATAACCATACTGTGACTAGTTGGCCTGCTGCGACGTTCTTCAGGCGTCGGAATGTTAGACATTTGGACACCTCAGACCTGCCGGTCAAGCTGTAGCTAGCAGCTCAGGTGCGGGGTTGTCAAGCCCCGTATAGATCTATACTCAAATATCGCGCTCTCTTACCGAGACTCTGGTTATAAAAGTTCAGGACTTATAGTAGGTACTTATAAAAGTACTGTGAAGATTCATCTCACAAAAATGTATGTATTCCAATCAACTTGTTTACGTACGATTTGTATATAAAAACTCTTGAAATCATCCATTATCATTTTTCCCATGATAATATAGTATTGTTTAATAATTATATAATTTTATATAATTATTTTTGTCATGTTCAAACGTCATAATAACCTTGTGTTCATAAACTATTCCAATAATAGTCTATTTTTAGTATTTCATCGTAATAGTCATATTTTGTAAATAATAACGAAATAACTTATTCAAATGATTATAAATATCATCTTTTTGAGATATTTCTCACAAAAATAGTGAAATAGTTTGATTATAACCATTTTTGCTAGAAAATAGTGCTTTTATTTATAAAAACGTAGTTTTTACTAGTTTTCGTTTTTATAACGTTTTTATCCAAGATCTAGTATTATTGTACACTTTATTTGTAGTTTTGTAACTTTTACACAACTTAATATGTCAAAGTGTTTATAATACATGGATCTATCCATATTTCATGTCAAGATCATCTTTACACATTTTCTAGTTTTCATCTTTATAACATTTTTGTCCAAGATCTAACATTTTACACACTTTATTTATAATTTAGAGACTTTTACACTAACATTATATATTATTATGAACATCTTACAAAGAGTTATCCATATTTCATGTCAAAAGCATTTTTACACAAACATTAACTTCATAAACTTGTGTAAATCAACATATATAACATTTAAACACATATAAACTTGAATAAAACAACATTTATAGTAAAAGAACTTGTATTCTCCCCCAAAAAGGTTTGAAAAGATGAAAATGAGGGGTATGAACTCCCTTGAGTGGTTGATCTTAAGGTTTATTGGTAGAAGATTGAAGAGTTTGGTTCTAGGACCCGGAGGACTCTTGGACAAAGCTATTATCCAATGGATTTTTGTGAGTATGTGTGTGTAAAAGAGTAAATGAAGGTATTTAGAACTTAAATCACTAGATGATCATAACTTACCAAGAAGGCTTTCAAGATCCTTGAAGATGATGAAGATTTGAGCTCAAAGACCTTTGGACCAAGCTATTATCCAATGGATTTTGATGGATGTTAGTGTGTGTAAAAGGTGTAAAACTTGTGTTATGTTGTTTAGAATCAAAAGATGGATGAAGCTTACCACTTGGACTTGTGAAATGAACTTGGAAATGAAGCTTGAAGATGATGATGGTGGTGGTGGTTTGAGCCGAGAGCAAGAGAGGGTGAGGAGAAAAGAGAGAGTGAGTTTGTTCCAAATGAATGTGGCTAATTCTCTTTAGGATAGATTTGGCATTGATTTTTCTTATTATAAAATTCATAGACTTTATAAATGCCTAGATTGTGAATAGTGACCCAAGGAGTGGGTCTTGATGGGTTGAGTCCTCATGGCTGCCGATGGGGTGGGGTAGGGGGTGGGGTGGGGTTGGTTTTTATAAAAATAGCAATATACTTATAAAAATGTGTGATTTTCATAAAATAGTAAGACGTTTTAGTGAAATTTTATGCGTTTTTGACAAAACGAAGTTCTAAATAATTATTTTGTATAAAAACATTGTCAAACATTTATTTTGATTGAATTTTAACTCGTTGGATGTCGAAATACGCGTTTAAGCGCAGTGTTCTTCCGATTTCGCGATTTTTGACGTTTTACCGGAAATTGTTTTTAGCTTTGAAATTAAATACTAGGTATTATTACGTTACTTATCATATGAATTGTTATTTCATATTTGATGTTTAAGGCACCACATTTTGTATTTTGAGTTCAAACCCTGTGTACATTTATCCGTTCACAGCGATTTAATCGTTATAACTTTCGCATACGAATTCTGTTTTCGACGTTCTATATATCCACAGGTTCGTATTTACGAGTAGATCGTTTTATGAATATTATTATTCTCAAAATAATAATTGTACGATTATCGAATTTTTACGCTACAGTAGTTTGCTGTCCGTACTTTCGACTTTTAATGGATAACTGTTTGATTTAGCATACGTAATACTATAATATTAATGATTCATCGCAAAAGTTATGGAAAATAACTTTTCAACATATAGATTAACGTACGTTTCGTTTTACTACAGTTGACTTTTGTTGACCAAGATTTACAATTGTCACAGTTGCGGTTTGTAGCGGTGCGGTTTCGGTTTTAAACCGCAAATACTAAAAGCAACCAAACTACAAACTAGTTTTTTTTAACAGCAACTATAATTAACACAAGCCAACGGGGAGCTGGCAAAAAAGAGTCAAACAACAAATCCCAAAAGTCCAACTAATAGACAAACAACAGACTATACTTATAGTTATACAAAATAAACACAACACCACAGAATTGAAAGACTAAACTAAGAAGCAGCAGGAACTTCAATTATATCTCCAAGGGCAAAACTGTCCAAATTTAGAACAAAGGCCATTTAGGCTGAACCAAGCAGAACCAGAGCACCACAATGAAGGGCAAAATTGTCCAACTTCAGAAAAAAGGCCATTTTGGCCGAGCCAAGCAGCACCTGAAGCTAATAAGACTTTTTTACATATATTTTATTTAATTTATTGTACCTGAATAACTTGATTGGCGTCTTCTGGAGACTTCTTTTGGCCTCTACGAGCACGAGCTTCTGTATCTTGCAATTCTTGAGTCAAACTAGAACATTCAACCTGATGGTACACGTTAGTACTTAATATAACTTTATAAATATTTATATAAATAAATTAGAAAATAAGTTTGTAAAAGAAGCTTTTAAGGGGTTATGTAGTTACCTCAAGTAATGCCACCTTCTGTTCAAGCTCCACTGCTTTTGCAGTCCTCTCATCAGCCATTCTCTAAAATAGACACGATTAAAAACTATTACCAATTAATCATAATTATATAAACTAATTTAGTTGTATATAGATGCATCTTGGGAATACCTGGATTTTGGCTAAGGCTGTAGATGCATCAAGTGCTCGGTGTTCCAATTCTACTTCTCAATCCATTGCAGCCTGAAATTAATAAAAATCATCACTTTATATATTGAATGAAAAATAAAAGAATATAAGAAAGTAATTAAAAAAAGTGGATTAAGAGCAATCAGATGGCTTACGAAATCAGAAAATTTCACCAAAACAAGAGCAATCGGAAATTTCACCAAAAAAAAGATGGCTTACGAAATCAAACCAGGAAATTGGAAATCCTTTGAAATCAAACCAGGAAATCGAGAACCTGTAAATGATAGCAAATCACATACACAATAGCGGTTGATTCAGGAAGATTACTTGCAGAAATGATAGCAAATCAGATACTGGAGCTTTACGAGAAATCAGATAGAGAAGCCGGAGGAAGCTTTAATGAGGAAATCTTACCGGAGAAATCAGATAGAGAAGCCGGAGGAAGCTGGTGGCGGAGGAAGCGAAGGCAGCGACTAGGAGGAGGAAGAATGGAGGCAGACGCTTTTGAATTGCTTTTGGGTTCGTGAATGCAGACAGTGAACAAAGACAATTGCTTTTGGTTTCCCCCCAGTATCCCAAATTTTTTCAATTTCCCCCTAATTCTTTTTTCCAAATTATAAATAAGTAAATAGATTTAATTTCATTAAATTATCTATATATATATATATATATATATATATATATATATATATATATATATATATATATATATATATATATATATATATATATATATATATATATATATATATATATATATATATATATATATATATATATATATATATAAAATAAATTTTGCGGTGCGGTTTCGGTAAATTTGCACGGTTTTTCAAGCTAAAACCGCACCGCACCATGCTTTGCGGTTGCGGTTTTTGTGGTTTCGGTTTTTTGCGGTTTTGCGGTAGCGGTAAATGCGGTTTTTGGCGCGGTTTCGGTTTTCGGTTCGGTTTTTGCTCAGCCCTACCGACCCATGCTTATCCCTAATATATATATAAAGTTAGGAACAAAAATTAGGAACCAATACAATTTCTCGTCTAAGGGCCGTGCTAAGCATGGCCCCCTGAAGTTATATTCAGAAATTCTAAAAATCTTGTAAGACAGTCATTATTGGTGTTGGACATTTTAAGTATGGGACAACAGAAAATAGTAACATACTTCACTGTTTAGCTAACGTAGGAAAGTGAATTGATGCTTGTTACAATATTGTGAATTCTGCTATATGTCTCAATGTATTCACTCAGAATAGAACAACATACTTTATTGTGAGCGTAAAATTTTATAATATACAACTTGTAATGTCATTATATACAAAAAAATGTAAGTACAATGGGATATGTGAGCTATGGCTTTTAACATAAGCATATAGATACACTATAACTTGTTTATAATATCAGGGTAGATTACGAAGTCTCGATGTATTCATGCTAAATACATGAAATAGCAACATAGATTCATTTATTTGTTTATTACAGGCATCTGACTTCTATATATTTTTATTTCAACACTATAATTTCAATTTTAAACGTTTCTATTAAGATATGGACTTTGAAAAATCTACAAAATAATAACACTGACTATTTTTCTTATTATGGCATTGTAATCTAAAAGATTTATCAATTATGGCCATTAAATTGCTTTGTATATGTATACCATTGCAATAATAGGATACATAATCCAAAATACAACTAACAAGAGTCGAATAGGACATTACCAAAAAATAATATTGCCATAAGACCACAAATAAATCAGGATTTTTAAAAGTTTGGCATGAATGCTATTACCGGATCATCTGGATTTTCCAATTTTATTATATGTTCCATTTTGTGAAAATGAAATGTAAAGGGCAATCTGGGTGTTTATTAGAAAATTTTGGTGATTCCCATTATGTTGTTTCATTTCTATTATGTTCCGTTCCATTTTCCTACACTCCTTCTATCACTTTTTTTCCCTCGTCTCACTTTTATCTTTCTAAGTCGCTTTGCTGGTTCGAAGTTGCAACCATGCACATAGGCACACACTGTTCATGTGAAGCCTCCTCTTTTTCTCTTGCCGCGTTGTTCCAAGTATCCATTCCAAATTTAACCTGTTACCAATGATGTAACTTCTCTCTTAGGCATTTTATCGAACATTTTAAGTGTATCCACTCTGAAATTACCCTCAACATATCCAAGTTTATGTTTTACTCAATTAACCATAAAAATCAGTGACAATATATTAAGAGATACGACTGAGAGTAGCAAGATAGATAGATATTGAGCATACGATTATGATCAGCGAGACACAAAGAAATTAAGAGATACGATTGAGATTACCGAGCAGACCAATATATAATATTGAGGCTTGTTTCTTAGAAAATGGTGTTAAAGGACATTATGGCGATACCGACGCCTACCGCCGGAGAAAGGGTTGTCTCAGAGGTGCATCGTTAATAAAAAGTGACAGAGAATGGAAGCGGTGATGGAAAAAACGTGGCAAGAGAATAAGAAATCACAGTACTGACCGAATCGGGTATTCATGGATTGGGAGAGAGAGAGAGAGAGAGAGAGAGAGAGAGAGAGAGAGAGAGAGAGAGAGAAGAGGGGTTTATCTGAAACCATCATGATCGAGAACAAAACAGGGGAAAAAAGATGATGGTGCTACAGTTTTCACAGAACATTGGTGTGGGGGTAAGAAGATGGGTAAACTTCTCAAATCCATCTAGATACATCAATTATGTTGATAGTGGCGACATATGAGTTTGGATAACAAAAGATAAGCAATTCAGGGAAGTTGAAGTTGAAGGGGTGCGACGATTCAGAGATGAATTCGTTGGGAAGCGACGTTCCAAGATGAATAAATGGTGGGAAGAGAACTGTGTGTTGAGCCGAATAAGCAAACGAGAAAAAGTCTTTTTTATACTGTAATATATATATATATATATATATATATATATATATATATATATATATATATATATATATATATATATATATATATATATATATATATATATATATATATATATATCTTCCTATTCTAATAAAACACTAATATGAATGCCACGTGGCATCCTCTTATGCATTCCCAAGATTAATTTCCCGCCCATTTGACATACGCTACATTCCATGCTCAGCTTATTTCCGATAATCTTTTCCTATTAATGGATGACTGCTGATTTTTTGCCTTTCAAATCATTTCTATAAGTTTTTTCCTTTCACTGTTGTAAACGATTAATTTTCATATCGGTTTCCTGATTTTAAGCAAATACTATTTTGATTTTTGATTCGTCCCCCCGATCTCGCTCCATCCCCCAGATAGAAAATCAAGCCATATAAATGTTCATCCCCGATCACGCTGCATCAAATCACACATCTATCTACTTCGGTTCTTCCCTTTCTCTCTATCTAGATCTCGATCACCCTCTGCAACATCCTCCCTCCCTCTTCTTCGATCTCCGCCTGCTGCAACCAACCATTAACTCCATCAGCACCTCCGACCACCACCGTGTCTCACCGCCACTGCTACGTCGTCGCACTCACCGCCGCTGCTTCTTCCCCTGTCTCTCCTCGCGATCTCTCACTCGCCCTCCGTCCCTCACTCACGAACCTGTATCCGACACCACCGCACCACGCCACCCTCCGCTGTCCGACAGCACCACCCGCTGCACCATCTCCGGTCACCGCAACCCTCACCTACCCCTGCTACGTCCTAAACCCACCGAAACCCTAGCCCACCCGATGGATTGACTTTCTTAGACCTAATTGTCATCCAAATTTAGGTTCTCTACTCATATGAAAAATTATTCTATGCTTTTGATCTTTACTGGAAATTTCACCATCTAATTTCCTTGTAGGCACTCAATAATAAGTACGGATGCAATGTGCCATTGCTTCTAATGAACTCATTCAACACGCATGATGATACACAGAAGGTAACTTTCATAAATCTTTAATTTCTACATATAATTCTTATATTGTCACATCTTAAGTTGAACTCATTCAACACACAGTCGACTTAATCCTTTTTTTCTGCATTCTCCTGTTACTGGAACTTTAGGACACAGATTGATGTCTGTTGAGCCCACAAGAGTTGATTTGAATAAAGATACATACATTGATGTTCACCACCAGGTTCCTTTTTTCCCATTCTATTATATAATCAACGTTTTTAGTAGGTATAAAGTTCTTATTTCTTTTTCGAATATATATTGTAACAGCCGCTACTAGATGAATAGTTAATTTGCAACATAAAGGAAAATGATGCATCTTTTTGGGACAAATATGAATTTTTTTACTAATCATTTCACTTAAAATACCTAGAAGACTACCAATCTCTCATATAAAACTTCAATTTGACTATGAGCAATTGCATGACCAAAATTAGTAGAATTCATCAACGACTTGCCTTGTGATATTAGTTATATTGATCTTAGAATGACTTATGTTTGGTATTGTTGTTCAGTCAAGGAATGACTTGTATTTGGTATTGTTGTTTGCTTCCTTTTTTCATAATGACATCTACTAATTTTTATATGTAATTGTGATATTTTTATAATCATTAGGAAGAAGATTTTACATCTGACAGAAGTTAAGCAAGAAAGAGATCTTGGAGCGTTTAGTACTAACATGTGGGTTGGCGAGAGGTAGTTTTGAGTTTCTGAATCACTATGAAGGCTTTAATTTCAAGTTCTTCTACATATACGTTGGTGTTCCACCCCTATATAATGTTTATATTTTCTTTTAATAATATGAAATTGCTATTTACCAAAAAAGTTTCTTATGATTAATTTATTTTTTGGTGATTATTCATAGTTAGAAAGGGGGAAGCAAGCATTCTACTGTTCTGATGAATCAGAACTTAAAACCCTTCAAAGTTCCTTCCCTTTCAAATGCATCATATAATATTCAAAGGTTTAAAAGGTAAGCATATTTACCAAAATTTTAATGTCTGTCTAGATTAAGTGCTGTTTACATATGTATAAATTGCAGGGTTAGGAGAAATGATGCCCTTACAGTTATGGGAAACTACAATGGATCCCAAGACAAGGTTATTGAGGAAAATGTTGGTTGATGATGTTGTTGAAGCAAATGTTACATTTTCTAGCCTTATGGGTGCCAGGGTATGATTCAAAATCTAATTATAAATACAATTAGACCCACATACAAAAAACTTTATTACAAACAATGCCATCATCATTGAAAAGGCGTGAACATTCTTTTAAGTTATAATCTTCATTCTGACATTTGATGTATTGGTTATGAAATATTTAGGTTGATGTGCGGAAGGATATGATACAAAACAAAGCAAAGAAGATCGACTTGAAGAATCTTGATAAATGAAGTTATTATGGTGTAGGAAGAATCAAATTCTTTGTTGTGTTAGATTGTACAGAAAAAAGGCGATTAGAGGAAAGCTGATGAGAGGCGACTTTTGTTAAAATTTTGGACCTTTGTTTGTATGCATTAGATGCATGGAAAGTAAATTATGTGAAACTATTTATTTGCTTTTGAAACTATTGAACCACAAATCCATCTCAAACATTTTAGACACTTGTGATTTCCTTCATGTCAGAATCTACAATTAACGTGTGATAAAGCAATATTATGAAATTTAATTAAAATATTGATCATCAATGGGTCTAAGATTATTTTATTAGTTTATGTAAAGTCGTTTACAATTTAATATGAATAAGGGCAAATTTCATAAAAGACACTAACTTTTCAAAAAATTTCGATTTTGACACTGTGTTATTTTTTTTTTCAATTAAGTCACTAAGTTTTCAATTTTTTTCAATTAAGTCACTATGTTTTCAATTTGGTTTCAATTTTGACCATTTGACCGGTCAACCCGGTAGTCAGCTGACGTGGCATGATGACGTGTCAGTCTTTGATGATGCGACGCTGACGTGGCATGCTGACGTGGCACCCGAGTGTCAAAATTGAAACAAAATTGACAACATAGTGACTTAATTGGAAAAAATTGAAAACTTAGTGTTTTAATTGAAAAAAAATAACACAGTGTCAAAATCATTTTTTTTTTGAAAAGTTAGTGTCTTTTTTGGAATTTTTCCTACATTTTTTAAAATGATAAATTTGTCTTTTTATGTTTTTAGAACGTATAAATATATTTTTTTACAAGTATAAATATGTATTTTTATGTTGGTTTACGTTCGTTCGGTTAAATTATAATACATTTTAGTTGTATAAATAAGTTTTTACGTCTTTAGAAGTATAAATACATATTTTTATGTTTTTAGAAATATAAATATATTTTTATGTTGGTTTAAGTTCGTTCGGTTAGAAGTATAATACATTTTAAAAAGTATAAATATGTTTTTTACGTCTTTAGAAGTATAAATGCATATTATTATATTTTAGAAGTATAATACATTTTTAGAAGTATAAATACATTTTTTATGTCTTTAGAAGAATAAATACTTTTTTTACGTCTTTAGAAGTATAAATACGTATATAATATATACGTATGAAAATGTATGTATGCTTCTAAAAGTATAAAAATACGTCTTTATATTTGTAAAAAAAATATATTTATACGTTCCAAAAACTTAAAAAGACGAATTTATCATTTTAAAAAATGTAGAAAAAATTCCAAAAAAGACACTAACTTTTCAAAAAAAAAAATTGATTTTGACACTGTGTTATTTTTTTTCAATTAAAACACTAAGTTTTCAATTTTTTACAATTAAGTCACTACGTTTTCAATTTTGTTTCAATTTTGACACTCGGGTGCCACGTCAGCATGCCACGTCAGCGTCGCATCATCAAAGACTGACACGTCATCATGCCACGTCAGCTGATTACCGGGTTGACCGGTCAAATGGTCAAAATTGAAACCAAATTGAAAACATAGTGACTTAATTGAAAAAAATTGAAAACTTAGTGACTTAATTGAAAAAAAAAATAACACAGTGTCAAAATCGAAATTTTTTGAAAAGTTAGTGTCTTTTATGAAATTTGCCCTATGAATAAATAAGAATTTGGCTGAATTTCAAATTTGTGTGATATTTTGTATTGATATAAATCATGAAGACTTACCGTTAGAACTTTGTGATTTATTATATTACAACGGTGTAGTTAATTTTGAAAACAGATGATATTTAGAGTATAGCGTTGAATATAGGCAAAATTACACTGTAGCCCATCCAACTTTTGACTTCTGGTTTAAAAGGTCCCTCATGTTATTTTTTGGTCTTTAAGGGGCATGAAGTTGAAATTTTCCTGCTAAAAAAAGACCTGGACTTGTAATAGCCGGTGTCTACATGTATGTATAATATAGATACATACTGTTTTTAGAGCTATATCATTAGCGTTTGGTGCAATCATCTGTAAAAATAACAATAAGAGTAAAATCAAAGCCCTAGCAATCAACTTTTGACTATAATCTGAAATTCAATAATGTGAACAACAATAACGTAAGTTCCTGCCCGATTTTGTAATTTCAGTAGATTGAGAAACAATAGTTATAGATTGAACGATAGCGTTCAACATCGAAGAACGTACTGGCAAAATGAAAATTCCTTGAGACTTCGAATTGATGTAATTAAAGAAACAATAGTTATAGATTGAACGCTCTTTTTCCCATCGGATCCAATCCACGCCATTAGTGCTTCCTTCCTCATCTTCTTTACTGCAAATTTCCTCATCTTCTTTACTTCAAATTTACTCCTGGTTTGCGTTTTTACTCCTGCAAACTTACTTTCTCTCTCTACTGCGTTTAATTTTGCAATAATTATCAAGTGATGTTCATGAATTTAATGGCGATTTGTACGAATTGATGAGAGCAGAAGCTTGTAAAAGAGGAAGCACAACATTAATTTCAGAATATACTCATACCCAAATTTGGCGTGAATATACGAAAGATTCCGCCATTTTAGGTTATACCCACCAACTGCTTGTTAAAAAGACTCATTTTAAGAACTTGAGAAAATAAAAAAGGGAAAAAGAATGGAAACCGCTTCCCTGGGTTCATCGACTCTAATCCAATCGCAGATTAATGGGTTTACAAAGCCGTCTCTCTCCCAACCTAACTCGCCCAACCTAACTCGCTCATACCCAAATTTGGGTATGTGAGGCGCTTCAATGCCTGGAAACCAATCGTATTCTACTTAATTTCAGCTTTCAATGCTTTTTTATTTGTGTATTCTACTTAATTACAGTTTTGTTTGGTTTGTATATGGTCGAAGGAACACATGGATGCTTGGAAACCAATGTAAATGTTGTTCATTAGTTTTGAACTTTGACTTTGACTTTTTCGTCCACATCAGCACAATATTGGTGACTAGGCAAGGGGTAACCGGTTTACCCCTTTGATTACAAGTGCAGGTCCTTTTTTAACAGGTAAATTTCAATTTCTTGCCCCTTAAAGACCAAAAAATAACATGAGGGACCTTTTAAACCAGAAGTCAAGAGTTTGATGGGCTACAGTGTAATTTTGCCTTGAATACTGCCATACAATTTAATAAATTATTGTGTATTTAAAAGTTCGTTTAGAGTATGGAGTTGAATACACTGCCATACAATCAATTGACGTCATTTAGGGTCAAAATTTGCAAACAAAAAAACTTTTATTTATTTATTTCATAAAATGACTTATATAATGGAACTAGACTTTAGGTTATATAAGAGGTTAGAGGGTAGTTAGAATAACAAGTAAATGATAGTTTTGCATTGATTTTGTATTTGCATGACATGTATTTATCTATAAATTTGTTTATCTATCTATGTATGTAAACTTCCATTTTATGCAAAAAAATAATAATAATAATAATAAAATTTAAGATGTCAACCCGTGTTTAACACGGGCTTATAACCTAGTATATATATATATATATATTGCAAGTTAAGGATGAATCCGATTACATGAGTCGTAATATACTACAACTACGCTAGGTACATCAGGCTAACTACAGTTCTTCGTGGCCAACCCTTCGCCGAGGAGACTGCACAGAGACTAGACCCACACCCGCAACCGGCAAACCTTGGTGCATAACACACGCCCACCCCGTAAGGACGCCCTGCAGGTAACTGACTGGGTAAACCCAGCCCCGGGTACACACAACATCGGCTAGCATAGAGGCTACAAGTGGGGCATTAATATCTTTAGCCAGCACTTGCACTCAGCAAGGTTCGAACCCACAACCTCGCATACGCGAGGCATGAGTCTTACCCGCCAAGACCACCGCTGAGTGTGTTATATATATATATATATATATATATATATATATATATATATATATATATATATATATATATATATATATATATATATATATATATATATATATATATATATATATATATATATATATATATATATATATTTGAACGGCTGATTAGTTGTTAGAAGTTAGTACACATTGTTAGTCAACTCCGCCTATGCTTGGGATAGAACCCAAGACCTCCAATCTAAGAGGCAAAGCCTCTACCAAGTGGGCTAGTCCCACATATATATATATATATATATATATATATATATATATATATATATATATATATATATATATATATATATATATATATATATATATATATATATATATATATATATATATATATATATATATATATATATATATATATATATATATAGGGTCCCGTTCCGGTGATAACACTTTTTTCGGTGAGGACTCGTAAGAATACCTTAAAAAAATTGAAAAAAAATATAAAAAAAATACAAATCATAAAATCGAGAATAGTACTATATCATGATCCAAAAAAATTGGAAAAAAATAAATTTTGATCATTGAGAAACAGTAATGATCCACAAAAAAATTTATTTTGTGGATCATTGTTACATTATAAAAAAAACAATGATCCAAAAGTTTTTTTCGAATTTTTTTTCTCCAATATAGTACTATGATCCATTTTATTATTTATATATATTTTTTTATTTTTTTTCAAAATTTTAAGGTGTCCTCACGAGTCCTTACTTTAAGAAGAGTCCTCACCCGATCGCTTATATATATATATATATATATATATATATATATATATATATATATATATATATATATATATATATATATATATATATATATATATATATATATATATATATATATATATATATATATATATATATATATATATATATATATATATATATATATATATATATATATATATATATATATATATATATATATATATATATATATATATATATATATATATATATGTTCAAATACATTTTCTAAGTATTGTGAGATTGTAGGACTACTTCTGGACCAATCATTTGATAGGGGCAAATTAGTAACATTATCAACCCTATTTATGTAACGTAACTTACCAACCCTATTCATCCTTCCGTATCTCTAACGTCTTCAATCGACAGCCGTCGTTCTCCCCTGCCTCATCCACCATCGCCATTGGCTTCTTCCCCTGCCTGATCCACCATCGTCGCCGGCTTCCTCCCCTTCTTCATCCACCACCGCCGCCGCCGCCGGCAACCGATTGCATCTGTTGAAAAATATATTTTTGTATGTGACAATCACTGAAATAAGATGAACTGTTATTATCTAACAAATATTATCAGTTTATTTCAGATTGCGTGAATTCGAGATCAAAAACAAGAATAAATCAAGATCCGAGAAACTTTGAGAAAACATCCAAACCTGAGGAAGTAACGCTTCAAACCAAAGAGCAAAATACAAAATATCACACTGCTACAGCAATCACGACGCGACAGACCTCCTGGTCGCGACGTGAAGAGAAGAACAAAGACAGAAGACCAAACTGCTACAGCGCTCGCGACGCGACGGCAAGGATGGTCGCGACGCGAAGACTTCCATCGCGAAGCCCCTCCAACGTGACACCACCAACTTTCTAATCGCGAGACTACCAACCCAACGCACCATCCTTCGCGACGCACCAAAAGCAACGCGACCAAAAGGAAACGTGACGAAAGCTCGACATACCAGCGAAGACGCACTGACCCGACAAAAAGCGCACCGACCACCAGCCGAGCATCCTCGCGACGCGACGGAAGGCCCTGTCGCGACGCGAAGCCTGTGTTCAGTCACTATAAATAAGATGCAAACCTCTTGCCATTCTTGTGTAGAAAATAAAACCTTACACCACATACTCATATACTCTCCAAGAAGCCCACGACCAAACACCTCAAGACACTCAAATTTCTGAACTTGTCAACGAGAACCAAACCATATAACCGCAAGTAATCGGCCTCTACCCAACACCATACAAAATCTCTACCCGACACCAAACAAAACCTCTACCCAACACCATACAAAATCTCTACCCGACACCAAACAAAACCTCTACCCAACACCATACAAAATCTCTACCCGACACCAAACAAAACCTCTACCCAACACCATACAAAATCTCTACCCGACACCAAACAAAACCTCTACCCAACACCATACAAAATCTCTACCCAACACCAAACAAAACCTCTACCCAACACCATACAAAACCTCTACCCGACACCAAACAAAACCTCTACCCGACACCAAACTTCAAAACCTCTAAACAACCTCAACCCGAATACCAAACTACAAAACCTACACACTCTCTACCAAATACATACACCACGAAAACTAAACCACAAAAACCCCGTGCATCTCAATTAAACCAACACCAAAAACCCATTTCACCAAACACCAAAAACTACCAAACCTCATCCTACGAAAAAGAACAAGAATCGACGCTTCAAAGAAAACACCATCTTCATCAGCTATCGATAAGTTCTTTTGAAATTATTTGTGTCATTATTGATTTATTTAAACTGTTATAAATCAACTGTACCAAATATCCAATACATCCGAATTGAACCTTGACAACGAAAACATATGTGGACTGTATTTAACCGAGACATTTAACTTCTAACTTCTAACCTTTTTATTTATTGTAAAAACACGTTATCGTTGATAATGGCGTTTATTACATCTAACATCTAATTTCTAACTTTTACTTTATTTACACTTTCTGTCCATTTAAATATTGTCTAGTTTAGATTTACCGTTTTATCTTATTCCGCAACTCTTATTTATTTCCGCATATTATAGATAAAATACATATCTGTCACACAGTAATCGGCTTAAAAAACCTTACTCGTGGAGATCGGTTATCGTATTACGTATTTTCAACAATTGGTATCAGAGCTCGTGTGATTTAGTCTGAAATTTTTGTCGAAAACTTTATTTGTGTAGCGTTGTTATAACCAACCAATAAGTTTTCCTTAAAAATTTCATTTTAATATCACTTGTTCAAAATCCTTTCGAAAACAAAAAAAATTATATTAAAAAATTAAAAAAAAAATTTTTAAAAAAAAATTTAAAATCTTAAAATTTTCAAAAAAAAAAAAACACAACCCAAAAATGTCTTCTACAACCTACTCAAGAGCTCCATATGTCATCGATCAGGTATGGTCTATGATCTTAGAAATCGGTCTTTCAAGAACACCATTTGAGTCCCACATGACTAAGATTGAGAACAGTTTGAAAGCTGATCTCAAACTATATCATGACACAATAGTCAAATCTGATATCTACAAATCTGAATTACAAACCTTGCAACTCAGATTTGGAGAATCAACAAAGACTAGAGACAAACTTGAAAGAGACGTCGAACGAAAATCAGAAGAATATAATCACGTCTTAGATCAATTAAATGAAGCTCTAAAACAAAAAAAGGACTTAGAAATAAAAAATCAATCTGTTTTTCCATCTGAAATAAAAGATGCCTTAGAAATAGAAGTCCTTCAGTTAAAACTAAAAATTCAAGATTTAACTGACATAAACTCTAGTTTGATTCTGAATTTAGATGATTTTTCAAAACAAATCAAACTTCTTGAATCCGAGAATCAAAGATTTCAAGGAAAACTGGATTCTATCAATCTTGCTAGAAAGCTAAGTGATGATATTTTCATCAAAGCAACATCCTTAGGATCTGGCAAAATCGATACGAATTACAGACCTGGATTAGGAAGAGAATCCTTCGAAATCGAACAAGCCAAACAAGAAACCAGGACAAACAGTGAAAACTCTGAATCAACTCTAACAGATCCATCCACATCTGTTAACGAGGAAAATTCAGACGACGAAACAGTTATCAACTGTAACCCAGATGATACTGATTTCAGTGTTTCCAAAAGATTTTTCACTAATAGGTCTTCAACCCACCAAATCCAAATTACCAACCAAAACTCCAAACTTAAAGACTTTTTGAATAAAGCAAACTCCTTTTACGAGAAAGGTAGTACCTCTAAACCAATTGCTCTTCAAAAGGAACAAGGCAAGCCCAAAGTTTTCAAACAAACCCAAAAGAAACCTTTGAAACCAACCTCCTTGCCACAAAAACAAAAATATTTTCAAAACCATCCTCATCCTAAAAACAAAGAAAGGTTATCAGACAAGTCATTACATAAAGGATACCTTTCAAACAATCAGAAATCTTTCCAAATGACAGGCTTTCAAAAACAAATCTTAAATTGGGAAAATCTGATAAGTCAAATCAAGCCTCAACCATTTCCTCCAAATAACAGAAACCATAATGATTTCAAATCACCAAAAACCATTAACAAATCAGGACCCACCATGGTTTGGGTACCTAAACTTTCTGTCTAATTGCAGGCACTTTGTGCTGGAGAGCCCAAGGATGATACATGGTATATCAATAGTGGCCGTTCCAAGCATATGACAGGAAACCAGAGCTTTCTACAAGACTTCAAACCCACACTACCTCCGATGCAGAAACTTCACAATCAAACCAAAATGATGCAGATCCAGTCGAGGGGGAACCACCAAAACCAGAACCCTCCTAAAACACCCCAATCCACCTGTCCAAATGATCCCAATGCATCATTTATGGGGGAACCACCAAAACCAAATTCCTCTTTAAACAAACCCAATCTACCTATCCAAAATGATCCCAGTGCATCATTTATGGGGGAACTCTCGTTACCCCATTCTCACCCCTAAACCAAAATTTACCAAAAACATCCACATAATCAAAAATCACAAAAAAAAAAAAAAAATTTTTTTTGAATAAAGTTTTATCCTTTTAAAAGTTTTTTTTTAAAACCATGTGATTAACATCTTCTTGACTAAATTTTCAGATACTTATGCTCGATGAATGTTCTCAGTCATATTGATTCTTAAATTAAAGTAAAGGTTCAAATCTCAAAATTTTCGTTATGAACATTCTCCTATTCCCTTTGAATTTATTTCAATTATAACAATTTTATCAATTAAGGGACATAAGATCAGGAGATTCAGATGAAAACTAAAACCATGTGAGAAATTGTGCCTCGTCTTTAACTGCTAAGTGAAATTCATTTCTGTGAGCAAAGGTGTTTTCATTATGACTTATAGGATTTATACTCTTATACCGTGATGCTAGTCTCATTTTTGCTTAGATATCAAAATGACCAGGGACGATACAATCATTTCTTTATATATTAGACAAACTGTCTATTATATCACCTATCCCTATCCTCAATCAAGCCACTTCAAGAAAAGTTATTTCATCTTGCATAGCAAGTCTGACAATTGAAGAAATGACAAAGTCGTATCCAAGAAAACCAGAAGAAAACTCAAAATCTCAAAACGCAAATGATGTCAACAGATCACAACCGGTAAACACATCAGATATCTTTTATACAAAAGGTATTCGCGAAAATCAAGAAAAGATAAAACAAAGGTGAACACTTCACCAAAGCAAAAGAAGAGTTATTACAACAACAATCAATCAAGACAGACATCTCTCAAAACTTTCCAAACAAACAGATTCTCAAAAACCGAAGATTTACCGGGATACTGTAGCCTTCATAATTGGATATTCTTAGTTGCAAACTGCACTATAAATATTTCTAAACCCCTCTACATGTATTTCCCGACGGAGAGAGAGTGAACATCAATGGCATGAATGAAGAAACCCTCTGAGTAATGCCGAAACCAGTCTTATGTGATTGATTATCTAATATGAAGACCAAGTGACTAAAGTATATAGGTATAAATCCATATTAAGCATAAGTCAACACCTTCAAACTGAGAGATATCACTCATCTTTAGTGATTATACACCCGTTCTGCACCCAGAACAAACAAACACCTCAGTCAAGTGTGAGATATACCTATGAGAAGTTCATCTGAATCGACCTATTAAGATCACTTGTCGTCTTTATAAATGTTATAAAATCTTAAGGAATATTATGAAAGTACATATACAAAAAACCTTTTGATAATTGAACATAAAACTTTGATTCAGAAACAAATATTCTTGACAAACATTTTTTTTTAAACATAAGTAAAATCTAGTCACACTCTTTCAAAACAAGTGATATGGTTTTATAAATGTTTTATCCAAATTACAAGAATTTTCAATCTTACCTTTTTATCTGTTCTTATTTCAGTAATGATCACATAGGGGGAAATTGTTGAAAAATATATTTTTGTATGTGACAATCACTGAAATAAGATGAACTGTTATTATCTAACAAATATTATCAGTTTATTTCAGATTGCGTGAATTCGAGATAAAAAACAAGAATAAATCAAGATCCGAGAAACTTTGAGAAAACATCCAAACCTGAGGAAGTAACGCTTCAAACCAAAGAGCAAAATACAAAATATCACACTGCTACAGCAATCACGACGCGACAGACCTCCTGGTCGCGACGTGAAGAGAAGAACAAAGACAGAAGACCAAACTGCTACAGCGCTCGCGACGCGACGGCAAGGATGGTCGCGACGCGAAGACTTCCATCGCGAAGCCCCTCCAACGTGACACCACCAACTTTCTAATCGCGAGACTACCAACCCAACGCACCATCCTTCGCGACGCACCAAAAGCAACGCGACCAAAAGGAAACGTGACGAAAGCTCGACATACCAGCGAAGACGCACTGACCCGACAAAAAGCGCACCGACCACCAGCCGAGCATCCTCGCGACGCGACGGAAGGCCCTGTCGCGACGCGAAGCCTGTGTTCAGTCACTATAAATAAGATGCAAACCTCTTGCCATTCTTGTGTAGAAAATAAAACCTTACACCACATACTCATATACTCTCCAAGAAGCCCACGACCAAACACCTCAAGACACTCAAATTTCTGAACTTGTCAACGAGAACCAAACCATATAACCGCAAGTAATCGGCCTCTACCCAACACCATACAAAATCTCTACCCGACACCAAACAAAACCTCTACCCAACACCATACAAAATCTCTACCCGACACCAAACAAAACCTCTACCCAACACCATACAAAATCTCTACCCGACACCAAACAAAACCTCTACCCAACACCATACAAAATCTCTACCCGACACCAAACAAAACCTCTACCCAACACCATACAAAATCTCTACCCAACACCAAACAAAACCTCTACCCAACACCATACAAAACCTCTACCCGACACCAAACAAAACCTCTACCCGACACCAAACTTCAAAACCTCTAAACAACCTCAACCCGAATACCAAACTACAAAACCTACACACTCTCTACCAAATACATACACCACGAAAACTAAACCACAAAAACCCCGTGCATCTCAATTAAACCAACACCAAAAACCCATTTCACCAAACACCAAAAACTACCAAACCTCATCCTACGAAAAAGAACAAGAATCGACGCTTCAAAGAAAACACCATCTTCATCAGCTATCGATAAGTTCTTTTGAAATTATTTGTGTCATTATTGATTTATTTAAACTGTTATAAATCAACTGTACCAAATATCCAATACATCCGAATTGAACCTTGACAACGAAAACATATGTGGACTGTATTTAACCGAGACATTTAACTTCTAACTTCTAACCTTTTTATTTATTGTAAAAACACGTTATCGTTGATAATGGCGTTTATTACATCTAACATCTAATTTCTAACTTTTACTTTATTTACACTTTCTGTCCATTTAAATATTGTCTAGTTTAGATTTACCGTTTTATCTTATTCCGCAACTCTTATTTATTTCCGCATATTATAGATAAAATACATATCTGTCACACAGTAATCGGCTTAAAAAACCTTACTCGTGGAGATCGGTTATCGTATTACGTATTTTCAACAGCATCAATTTCAGTTCAGCAACCAATTGCATCGACTGAAGGTTTCCGATCGAAGTCAGATTGAAGGTTTCCGATTGCAATCACGATTGTATCGACTAAAGGAATTGATTTCAGAATTTTGAATTACGATCGAAGTCAAACGAAATGAATTTATTGACGAACACCAGATTGCGATTGAATCAGGTTCGAAAATGTTGGGTTCAGATTGCGATTGAATCAGGTTCTATTTGAACATGTATTTAACCTGTTCGATGAAATGCTTCACCGAAGATGGGACGACAGGGGAAGACAAAGTATGAGCACTTCAATATTTTTAGTTTATGTTCTCCAAGAATGCATTCTCAGAGAATGAGGCATTCTTAGAGAATGAGGCATTCTCAGAGAATATGAGGCATTTCTTTCTTGTATTCCCTTTTCTCCTTTTTTCCGTTTTTGTGTTTAGTTCCTGTATCTTAGTGTTTGCATTCTCGGAGAATGAACGTGTAAAATTCATTCTTGAAGAATGGTTTTCTAGGTTAGGAGTCTTGCCATGTAAAATTCATTATTGAAGAATGACATTCTACTTTCTTAATGGATTTTCTGTACGTTATGGGTTTCTGCACTATTTTGGTTTTGACCATTCTCAGAGAATGGTTTTGACAATCCTACTACCCATTCTCTTAGAATTGAATTTGAATTACGTAACTACTTTTTTTTTCCTATAAGGCATCTGTACTATCGTCCGATGTTGATTGTGTCTATTTTGATTATTGATAGTGTTAATTGAAACCGATCATATCCTGTCTATGATTTTAACATGCGAAGATTACATTCCGTTGTTATGGGTTTGTGGGTTTTGACTGTTTTACCCTTAACCGGGTTTTTTAAATTAAAAACACGTGAATTCTTTGCTTTTATTTACAAGAATGCCCTTTGATTTAATCCATTGATTTTGTTGATCTAATGGTCCACGTTGAGTCCTACAATCACACTATATTTAACAATTTCATTTAATACTATATATATATATATATATATATATATATATATATATATATATATATATATATATATATATATATATTTTATATATATATATATATATATATATATATATATATATATATATATATATATATATATATATATATATATATATATATATATATATAATCCAAATCCGGTAAAAAGGAAATTTTGATAGGAAGGTAACAAGTTATTTATTTATATGTTTTTTTGGCTAATCATTAGATCATTCAAAAATAATATGATTCGCAAAAAAAATTCCGAAAAAACAACTCGATAATTCATTTTTATGATGATTTTGTTGTTATATACTAAAATTGTCCGCAAAATTAATAAAAACTTGATTCACTAAAAAATAAATTATCAATGTATTTTTCAGGATTTTTTTTGTGAATCAAGTTTTTTTTACATCATCTAATGATTCATTTTGTTAGTTCGTAAAAAAACATGCAAATTATACACATCTTACCCTTCCTACTAAAATTTCGTTATTACTGGATCTGTGGTTTTATATATATATATATATATATATATATATATATATATATATATATATATATATATATATATATATATATATATATATATATATATATATATATATATATATATATATATATATATATATATATATTTAAAATATGACTTTTTCTTTTATGTCATTATAAAGTATGGTTTTTGTATTACGTAATACTCAGTATAAATCTTTATATGTCAATACCATCACTCATTTACAATATTAATTTATTAATATATTTATGAATGAAAATTCGTTAATAAATAATATAAGTTGATTATTCTGATTTCTTATCATAACTATTGTTATGTAATACTCAGTATACATGCAAAAGTATCATTGATGCCGTTTCATTTTTATGTACATAATAATATAAATTTATCTTAAACTGAAATATACCAGACATGATAGATTTTGGGTATCAACACCTGTTTTCGTTTATATCATTATTGTTGGAATAATGGCCAATGTCATCAACTTGTGGTAATATTTCTGATAATGGCAGAGTCTTTCTGGGTTGTCCTCATGACCCAGAAAAACAAACAGAGTCAGAAATAAAGAAAAGATTATTAGTTTATTAATTTGTAACGTCCCCAAATTACGTAATAAAATTTTCATTTTTAAAAGCGATTGAAATACATAAAAATGGTTGCCAACCAAAACCATTCAAATTAAAACTTAGTGTTTAAGTATATAAAACATATTTATTAAAACATTTGCAAACATCACTCAGCGGAAGACTTTAATCATTGAAATCATCAGATGCAGTACAGTCGCGCCGTGCTCCAAGCTCAAGCCAGTATTTACCTGAAAAACATTTAGGGAAAAAGGGTAAGCACAAAGCTTTCTGAGTTCACCAAAAATACCACACGATCCATCACATAAAAACATTGTGTGACTCTTGGGCCTGCCCCGATCCGTCCTCGGCTCTCGGGCCTGCCCCGATCTGCCGAATAAACATTGTGTGACTCTCGGGTCTGCCCCGATCCGTCCTCGGCTCTCGGGCCTACCCCGATCCGTCGATAAACATCGTGTGATTCTCGGGCCTACCCTGATCCGTCGGTAAACATCGTCATCGGCTTTCGCCGTCAAACATCGTAAAGCACAAATAATCACATTATTACACAAAGTAATAAAGATATCTACGCATGTAATATCACCCATAGTATAGTGAGAAGACTCACCTTGTTCGTGACCTTAAGCTAGACAGCACCCCACGTGAGTTCCCGCTGATCCCGACAATACGCACTTCCTAACAAGGATAGACCTCACTTAGAACTTTCTAAATCCCGAACGGAATAATCCTATAAGACCAGCATCCAAAACCCTCAAGTTTGACCAAAAGTCAAACTGGTCAAAAAATCAACAGTCAACAAAAGTCAACATCTGGTCAAACAGACAGATAGCGCCGCTATCTATACTGTTCAGCCCTTTTCTTCATTAAGTGCTTAATCCGTTCAGACAGAAGCTCCAACCTTCAGGATTTGTCCAAATCAGTCCCTCAACTCATGAAAACGTGAATTCCATCCACCAATCCTTGCCAAACAAGCTCATGGTGACAAAACTAGTTCCAAAATGAAGATTAACAAAGTTGAACTTCTTCCAAAACCATAATAAGACTAGGCTAAGGTTTTTCTCATGGATTCAGAAGCTAAAGGAAGAAGAACTCATTCCTTAGTTCCTAAATCCCACCTTAATCCAAGAAATGGAGCCATCATCGTCTTAAGAAGTTCTTACAAGCATCATAACACCAATATCACCCAATATACACAATGATACAAAGATTAAACACTTACAATGGTCCAAAGCACTAAAGAAATCAGATCTCCTTGTTCACACTAGCTTCCTTAGCACCTTGCTTCTTCTTCACTCTCAAACATCCTCCAAAACTCCATAATATGAACCAAGAACACAAGGGAAGGCTTGAGAGAGTTTCTATGGTGTTTCCAGAGGTTCTAGAGATAAAATGGCAGACCCTCAATGAGTTGTGGACTTCGAAATAACTTAAAATCATGAAATAAACAATTTTCCCGCTGCAGATGAGATAGCGCCGCTATCTCTAAAGATAACGCCGCTATCTACAGACTTTTGCATGGTCAACGTCACGAACACTCTGACTCAGCGACTGATACAGAATTTAGCGAGATAGCGCCGCTATCTATCAAACTCCACCATTTTCCTTATTTTGTCTTTATTAAATGCCAATCTCTCGAAACTTAATTCCGGATTTTACACTTTGACTCATTAAGACTTGGAACTTGACTTTCCGGGATTAGGGTCTTACATAATTTATTGAGAAATAAATTAATTAGAAACTAGATCAACAAATTAATTGATACATTAATTTAGTATCAATTAAAAGGACTTTATTGTAATTGATTAAACGTTTAATCAATGGAAACAAGTCCAAGGGGTGCGGCCGCCAAAAAACTCTTAAGTTTGAAACCCTAGGAGCCTTGCACTATAAATGGAGGCCTTGGGGTTCAACCCTAAGGCATCCCATCCTCCAAGAGATGCCGCCTCCTCTTCCCTTCTCCATCCCTCTTCTCCTTGTCGAAATCCAAAACCCTTTCCAAGGGTTTCTGAATCGATCTTTAAGCATAGAAGAATTTCTTATCTGTCTGGTTTTCTGGTGTTTCTGGGTATGAGTTGTTGAGTGTCGTGAGACCAACAAAATAAAAGAGTTGAAATATGGTTTTAAAATGATTTGTTGATTACCAATATTTCGTGATTGCACTACTTGATATAAATACTAACTATGTAGTATAAATGGCAAGCAGGGTCGATCCACAGGGAGCAATGGTCTAATGGATTATACCTTGATTTCACAATATTCAAACTTGTAAAGAAAGTAACAAAGGGGGGGGGGGTTTGATATTCAGTTGGAATATTTTTGTATAATTGACTTGGGACAAATTCTGGTTTTGTACTTTTAGTCATATGATTAGAAATAACAAATAGAATGATGTTTATAACTTTAATCTTTCTAAGTTGGTACTTTGTGTATGTCGAAAGCTCGCACATACACCATTCACCTAATGTATCTTAGTCAAGAGAAGCTCGTTAACTAAGACTAATCTTACTAATCAAATCTAGATAAGATCATAGAATTTAAATGAAAGATTGCATTATGTTTTATGTGAATGTTCCTAACAATGTTCAATACTCCTAAACAAGCGTTGAAGCGTCAAAACATGAGATATGATTTTCACCAATTAAAGATGATTGTCACAAATAACATTTTATAAAACAATTACGGATTTCATAATTTGTATGACTAGATTGACTTATATTTAAGATCAAATGGCCAATATGAAATAAATAAAAACTAAACTCTTGTTAAGTCTCAAAATCATATCACTAGAAAGATATCAAATTAAACATCAAACTATATATTAAATCACAATCATAATCCTTTGTACAAAACCAGAAAATAAGGTTACTAGCCACTCATGACTAGTAAAAGAGAAATAAACTTACAAAATGAAGATAATCCACACTTGAAGTTGCACAAATAACACAAACACAAGTATATTTAGAGAGTGTTCAGAAGATAATGGAATAAGGGATGGTTCTAAGGCTAACCAAACACATCTATTTATACTAAGACACCAAGGGTAAAATGGTAATTTGAACAAGAGCAAACATCATCATTCCAAGACCCACTTCCTTCATCACATGGCCTCAAAATCAGGTTGGATCTGCATCTGGTCTTGTAACATGAGGAGGACAGCACAAGAAGGAGTAAACAACTCATAGTGGGCCAAAAAGCAGATCTGGACAGCAATTAAAGTTACACGGCCGTGTAACTTTCTGGGCCAAGATTACATGGTCGTGTAATCCTGCATTTCTCCTGGACTTCCCCTGAGTCGACATGGCATCTTACGTGGCATAACAAGGTTACACGGCCGTGTAACTTCAAGGCATAAAGTTACACGGTCGTGTACTGTACTGTCTTCGGGACGATTTTTTTGTAACTTCTTCGTTTGAGCTCCGTTTCTTCTGAAATTTCTTGTGTAGCCTCCCATTGTCATCCAATATAAGATTCACCCTTCAAAAGCACCTGAAAACAACCACAAAGTGTGAAAGTAGATTGCTATTCTTGAAATCCCGAAAAACATGAAAATATGCATAAATGAGAATCAAATGCAAGATAAAAGAAGGATTAAAAGGTATGAAAACTTGCCTAAAAATACACTTAACAAATATCCCCAAGCTTATAATTTTCTTGTCCTCAAGGAAAACAAGGATCAAAATAATGCGGATAACAAACTACAAAGTAGAAAAAGAATAGACACCTTAGGTAGCTACCAAGACAACATCAATCATAACTAAAAATCATGTCAATTTGGACCCTATGCACATATAAGTTAGACCATCTATTCAAAACAAGAGATCATTAAAAGGAACAAATTTTTATCAATTACTTAGCATACGCACGTCAGGCTAAAATATAAACTCACATATGAAACCTTCACTTAGTATTCAAAGCGTCCCGCAAGCAAAGGACGTGCTCACAATTGTTCACTCTCCTCGTGTTTATTCACTCATGTGACAAGATGTGTGACCTCGCAAGCTCCGCCTTTAATATTTGGCTATAAACACTTATTTTTATAGGAGGGGCGCTCGGATATCGAATCTAGGAAGCTATACTAAGTTGACTTTGCTCAAGTCCTCCAACCGACCTCATTTGCATATTTATTTACTAAACACATGATTTTCCAAAACAGAGGGACAACAATTTACAACTCGATTCCTATTTACAAAAGATGGATACCTAGACGACCGAAACAACAAAATCTTTTAAACTTCAAATTGACCCAAGATGTATGAAGAATTTTAAAAACATGGTCAATGTATGAAGTTGTAACTAGATCAAAATTAGATTTAGTTGTTGAAAGCAAAAAGGATGAAATGAGGCTTTCAAAACAAGTAACCGCTTTATTGTATTTTTGTGGAAAATTTTCACTTTAAATGACTTGAGTGATCACTTGGTTCGGTCATTTCTTTTCTTTTATTATTATTATTATTATTTTTATACTTTTATTTTTTATTTATTTTTTTTATTTGACCAATCTTTTAGAACCAAGTGAAATTATTTCTGGATTTTCACCATAAAAACAATTTCACAAAATTTTTTGCTAAAATGATTAGACAAAATATTTTTATGCTATTTTTGTAAACATAATGAAAAACTTAAACACACTAATGACCAAAATAATATAAACAAGGTCATATGACATCTATTAACACCTAGTACCACACAAAACCAATAAATGTAGAAAATAAGATTTTTGTCCATGACTTTGGAAAATCGCGATTTTGAGATAAACCTTATATTTAATAGAGAATATGCAAATGTATGGTCATGAGGGGGGATTAAAGCAACTTCCATAGTACTTCTCCTAGTCGATTACACACATTGATGAACTCACGGGTGGATAAAGCGTCCTTTGCTAGAATAGTTTTGATTCACTTTCATGTGTGTTTTTATATTTCACCCAAACGTATCTATGCTAGAAAATTAACAAAAAGAAGTTCCTAATGAAGATCTAAGGTTTCAAAAGATGGTGATGTTGCATGTAGATAGGGGACAAAATACAAGAAGTTTAACTATGAGATGTATTATGGTTGCAATTTAAAGGTGTCACATAGGTGTGAAGCAAGAGATAACAAAAATGCATGCAAAAGTAAGGAAATGCAAGAAATAAAATATTTTTGAATTTTTGTTGTTTTAATTTTTTTTAATTAATAGGGATTTAATTCCCCCATCCCCAAGCTTAAAATGTAAGTAGTGTCCACAATGCTTTAGGGAAGGAGATAGAAACAACCTACTGAGGATCGGGGAAAGGTCCCCGGGGTGGAAATGGAGGGTAAGGATATGGTGGGCAATATGGGTAAGGTGGGAATTGAGGAGGCTGGAGTGGTTGGCTTCCAGGCTGCTGAGGCTGCGGTGGCTGTTGTGGCTGCTGCTGTTGCCATGGGTTAAGGGCAACGGATCTGTGTAGGTCAGTGAGGAGAGACATAACATCTTGGTTATGTTTATACTGGGTCTCCCTAAACTGCTCAAAGTCTTGTCGCAGCTCCATTTGATTTGTGTCAATTTCACCAAGATTATCATAGATGTTTTGATAATCAAGGCGAAGGTCCGCAAGCTGTGAGTTGATGTTAGCAAATTCCTCCATGTAAAGATTGTGCTCAGGAGGAAATGAGCTAGCAGAACTTGAAGGGCCGGGCTCTTGGGGGTGTCTCTGGGGCTCTCTCGCTGGTGGGTTAGGAGGGGGTGCGGTTAGGCCCATGTTGGAAGCAGACTTCCAATTGGTGCGAGAGACTGGGTCGGCTAAACGAAGAATTCGAGCGTTTCGACTGTTGACCCGCAGATAATCGCGTCCACCTGCCTGCCAAATCTCATCAGATTCGGGACGTCAGAAAAGTCGCATACCCTCAAGAACATCCGAGGTGAGGTATCGCTCACCTTTGATGATCTCAAGGTTATCGGGAAACCTGATGCCTAGGGATGGGTGCTTGGCTATGAATGTAAGGATTCCACCGCAATGGACTTGGCCGGATGAGCTTCTACTTAATTTAAGTAGTTTATACATGATCCAGGATCCAAAATTTGGGGTTCTAGGTCCTGGGTTGATCATGCAATAAAGAAGCTCAAGCTCATTGAGGTCGGCCTTGCTTATCTCTTCTTGCGGAAAGAAGATAGAAGCAATGATGCGGTGGGTGGCTTTGAGGACGGGGTGGATGATGCTGGAGGCTTTGGCGGAGCTGGGGCGGTAAAAGTTTTCGGTAGAGATCTGCGTCCAGAAAGCGCCAACTTCTTGGTGGAATTGTCTGTTTAGTTTGCCCCGTTGGTCATATGTGTTGGCGACCGGTGCGCCAATAAGCTCACACAATTGGACTTGTGTGATTTGGTATGACCTGTTAAACATCCTAAAAGACAAAACTGCAGTATGAATGTTAAACTCGACAGACGACAAAAATTCAATAGTAGGGTTTGAATAGCTCTTTTCGCTAATATTCATCAACCCTTCCCAACCAACATTGGACAGGAGTTTGCGTACTCCTGCCTCTATTCGTAGGTCTCGCAAAGTTGGGATATCTACAAATTTGTGGGCTTGCCCAATTCTTTCCAAAAAGTTATAAAAACGGGCCTCTTGGGCATCGGTCATAAATGCGATACCCGCATCGCCCATTTCAAAATCCTGCTGTTCGGGCTCCTCATCGGAAGAGCCACTAGAAGCTGAGTATACAATTTGCCTTCTACTACCCCTAGAGTAAGTGTGGGAAGATGATGCCATATATATATATATATATATATATATATATATATATATATATATATATATATATATATATATATATATATATATATATATATATATATATATATATATATATATATATATATATATATATATATATATATATAAACAAAGGAAATCAAATGAACACAACACACAAACAAATAAAACACAAAATTAAACACAAAGGCTTCCTAATTCAAACTCAATAACCAATTATCTAACCAAAAATCAAAAATTATGATAATTATGAGTTTGGAAAGATTGTACCAAACTGAAGCTTGATAAATGGTAGTTTGGATTGATTTCTCCTAATCTTTCCTTCCCCAAGCTTAAACCTACACAAATTTAACAATTTATCATCAAAAATCAAAACCCTCATTTTCTAGGGTTTCAAGAAATCTGAAAATAACCCATGGATTTTGATGTTTCTTGTGGTCAAAATAAAGGAAAAGATGAGAAATAGTGAAACTAACCTTTGGATTTTAACAAAACTTGAAGAAATTGGAAGAAAAAATGAGAAAATTAAAATGTTTCTTGTGGTTTTCGGACTCGGCAGGAGCAAGAGGGCAAAATCGCAGCTTTGAAGTGAAAGAAATCAAGTGTTTGGCCTTTATATTGTGCGAAAATGACAAAAATGCCCTTGGCCTAAGTTACACGGCCGTGTAATTTAAGCCTTATAATTTACACGGTCGTGTAATGTTTCCTTATGACCGATTGAAATTTTTACCATTTTGCCACGTTACACGGCCGTGTAATTTAAGACACACACATTACACGGTCGTGTAATATTGAGTTTTGACCGATATGAATTTTTACCCTTTCAAAGTTACACGGCCGTGTAACTTCAAGGCATAAAGTTACACGGTCGTGTACCTTACTGTTCCTTTTTTTTTTTTCGTTTTTCGTATCTTGAGCCTCGGTAGTCCGTTTTCAGTTCCGATCGTTTTCTCACGTAGGTAATTGAAAATTATACACAGAAAAATTATAAAAACACAAAAATTCACACTTTTAAAAATTGACTAAAATACCCCCGGGTTGCCTCCCGGTTAGCACGCTTGTTTAACGTCGTTGGCTCGACGCATGGCTCCCAAAATTTGATTATTGGGAACGGGCCGGCTCGTCTAATTTTTCGTCCTCAACGTTTTGCTCGACGAAATTTTCGTAGAAAGGTTTTAGCCGATGTCCATTTACCTTGAAAACTTTTCCAGTTGTGTTGCTTCTTATTTCTACTACACCATAAGTAGAAATATTAGTTACAATAAATGGTCCTGCCCATCGGGACTGAAGTTTTCCTGGAAAAAGTTTTAGACGGGATTGAAAAAGTAACACTTTTTGGCCAATTTCAAAGCTCTTTCGTGTGTTGACCTTGTCATGAAAGGCTTTGGTCTTTTCTTTGTATATTTTTGAATTTTCATAGGATTCGTTTCGTATTTCTTCCAATTCTTGGATTTGAAGTTTCCCATGAATTCCATTTTCTACAAAGCTTTGGTTTAAGCGTTTGATGGCCCAATACGCTTTGTGTTCAATTTCTACCGGTAAATGGCAAGCTTTTCCAAATACAAGACGGTAAGGAGACATACCTATTGGTGTTTTATATGCGGTGCGGTATGCCCAAAGAGCATCGTCTAAACGGATACTCCAATCCTTACGACTTGTACTTACCGTCTTTTCCAAAATGGACTTGATTTCTCGATTGGAGATCTCGGCTTGTCCATTTGTTTGCGGATGGTAAGTTGTGGAAACTCGATGTAGGACCCCGTATTTCTTGAAAAGCGCCTCTATCGTTCGGTTGCATAAATGTGATCCTCGATCACTTATAAAAGCCCTCGGCATTCCAAATCGACTGAAAATGTTAGCTTTTATAAAATCTGCAACCATTTTGGAATCGTTAGTCCGCGTGGCTTTTGCCTCTACCCATTTAGAGACATAATCCACTGCTAGAATTATGCACATATTTCCAAAGGATGATGGAAACGGGCCCATGAAATCTATTCCCCATACATCAAATATTTCGCAGAAAAGTATGGATGTTAATGGCATTTGGTCCTTTGGTCTTAAGTTTCCCACTTTTTGACATTGCTCGCAAGATTTGCAAAACTTGTAAGCATCGGCAAAAATAGTGGGCCAATAAAATCCAGTTTCTAGGACTTTATGGGCTGTTCTTTTAGGACCAAAATGCCCTCCACAGGCTTCGGCATGACAAAAGTTTAAAATAGAGTGTACCTCACGGAGCTCTACGCATATCCTTATGATCTGGTCTGGACAAAATTTCCACAAGTAAGGCTCATCCCACACATACTGTTTTGAATCTTTCTTCAGTTTGTCTTTTTGAGCTCGAGTGTAGTCTGATGGGAAATTTTTCGTGACCAAATAGTTCACCATGTCAGCATACCATGGTGTGATTGTCTGGTTGGTAAGCAACTGTTCATCTGGGAATGAATCATTTAGCAGGTTTGGATCTTCATTGTTGATGATCCTACTTAGATGGTCTGCAACTAAGTTTTGTTTTCCGCTTTTATCTCGGATCTCCAAATCGAACTCTTGAAGCAGTAGGACCCAACGAATGAGCCTAGGCTTTGCATCTTTCTTTGACATCAAATACTTTAACGCTGCATGGTCAGAAAAAACAATGACTTTGGTTCCCAACAAATATTGTCGGAATTTTTCCAAAGCAAATACAATGGCAAGAAGCTCTTTCTCTGTCGTTGAATAGTTGCTTTAGGCGGGGTCCAATGTTTTCGAAGCGTAGTATATGAGATGGGGGACTTTGTCCTTCTTTTGACCCAACACCGCCCCTACCGCGTGATTACTTGCATCGCACATAATCTCGAACGGTAGACTCCAATCTGGCGGTTGAATGATGGGTGTGCTTATCAACAGGTTCTTCAAAGTTTCAAAGGATTGTTTGCATGCGTCAGAAAATTCAAACTCTACGTCTTTTTGTAGAAGTTCGCACATCGGTCTTGAGATCTTTGAAAAATCTTTGATGAACCTCCTATAAAAACCTGCATGACCAAGAAAAGAACGGACCTCTCGGACACATTTTGGGTAGGGTAGAGTTTTAATAACATCAATTTTTGCTTTGTCAACCTCTAAACCCTTTGCTGAAACAACGTGTCCTAGTATGAGTCCTTGGTCAACCATAAAATGACATTTTTCATAATTTATAACCAAATTGGTTTCAATGCATCTTTTCAAAATTTTTGTCAAATTATTTAAGCACTCTTTAAATGAATTTCCATACACAGTAAAATCATCCATAAACACCTCTATAATCTCTTCAACATACTCGGAGAAGATACTCATCATGCACCTTTGGAATGTGGCGGGGGCATTGCAAAGCCCGAAAGGCATCCGCCGGTACGCAAACGTGCCAAAGGGGCACGTGAACGTTGTTTTCTCTTGATCTTCCGGTGCAATGGGTATTTGGTGAAAACCTGAATACCCATCTAGACAACAATAATGAGTCTTTCCCGCTAACCTTTCCAACATTTGGTCGATAAAGGGTAGTGGGAAATGATCTTTACGAGTAGAGGTGTTTAACTTTCGGTAATCAATACAAACACGCCACCCGTTTTGCACACGGGTGGGTACCAACTCACCTTGCTTGTTTTCCGTCACCGTGATTCCCGTCTTCTTTGGGACAACCAGGATTGGGCTTACCCACTTGCTGTCTGATATTGGGTAAATCATTCCTGCGTCCAATAGTTTAAGAATCTCCTTTTTCACCACCTCAATCATGGGTGGATTGAGTCTTCTCTGGGCTTCTCTTGACGTTTTGTACTCATCTTCCATGAAAATCTTGTGCATGCACATCGATGGGTTAAGTCCTTTGATGTCGGCTATCGTCCAGCCGAAGGCTTCTTTGTAGTTCTTTAGCAAACCCATAAATTCTTTTTCTTCTTCTTCAGACAGTTTGTTGGAAATGATGATTGGTAAGGTATCCTTCTCTCCCAAGTACATGTACTTTAAATGGTTGGGGAGATCTTTTAATTCCAACTTTGGTGCCTGTGAAATGGAAGGAAGAAGTTTTTCGTTAGAAATTTGCAATGGCACTTTTGGCAAATCATACCTTGCTTTCTTTTGGTGGTCTAGGTATGATGCGATTTCCAGGATTTCTTGACTTAGATCGAACTTCTCGATAAGCTCCTTTGTCTTTTCCTTGTCTAAATTTCTGTTTAAGACTAGAGCTAATAAATCAGTGTTAGACAATTCGAGGCATTCTTCAACTAATGGGTTGATTACATCAAGAAAATTTAAAGACGAAACAGTTTGTGGATAACGCATAGCATCAAAAATATTGAAATTTATGATTTCTCCATCAAATTCCATGGAAAGCGTTCCATTGAAAACATCAATTTTTGACCTTGCCGTGCTCATGAAAGGTCTTCCCAAGAGTATAGAACAAGAATTTGGTGTTTCGTCTCCACCCATATCTAAAACGTAAAAATCAGCGGGAAATACTAGTTCATTAACTTGCACCAAAACGTCCTCTAATACACCTTTTGGGTGTACTATAGAGCGATCGGCTAGTTGAATGATTACCCTGGTACTTATTAATGGTCCTATTTTTAACGATTTGAAAACGGAGTAAGGTAGGACATTAATTGAAGCACCGAGATCTAGCATGGCCTTTGGAATGTAAAGATTTCCCATTTTGCATGGAACAGTGAAAACACCCGGATCTTTACATTTTTTCGGTAGTCGTTTTTGCAAAACGGCTGAGATGTTTTCACCAACTTTAACAGTTCCACTTTCTTTTAGTTTCTTTTTGGAGGTACAAAGTTCTTTGAGAAATTTGGCATATCTAGGAATTTGTTTGATTGCATCGAGTAAAGGAATATTTACCTCAACTTTCCGAAACATGTCCATAATTTCTTGATCTTCCTTTTCCTTCTTTGTGTTTTTTAGTCTAGATGGAAAAGGAGGAGGGGTGATTTTTACCTCAACTTTGGCTGGTTTTTTGGGAGCTTCGCTTCTTGTATCAGTATCTTCTTCGATATCTATCTCTCTTTGTCTCTCTCTTGTCAAGCTTGGTCCTTCATAGCTTTTCCCACTTCTTAAAGTAACAGCATTTACATTATGTTTGGGATTTTCTTGAGATTGAGAAGGTAACTTACCTTGAGATTCCATATTGTTGACAGAAGTGGCTAGCTGAGCCATTTGTTGCTCCAGATTCTTGATGCTAGCTCTTGTTTCCTGTTGAAATGATTGAGTGCTTGTTGCCAAACTTTTCACAATATCCTCCAAGGACATGCTTGTGCTTGCAGATTTTTGAGGTGGAGGATTTTGGTAGTATTGTTGGGATCTTTCTTGGTTATATTGTTTTGGCCTTTCTTGATATTGGTTGCGATTTTTTTGTGGGTAGTTTTGATTTGACGAGTAGTTCCAATTTTGGTTATTCCGGTTTGGTTCTAAAGGTCTTTGATTTTGTCCGGAAAATCCTCCCATGGCTTTTGCTTGTTCTTGCTCTTCTTGCAATTCGGGACACATATCAGTCGGGTGTCCATATTGTAAACAAACGCCACACGCTCTAACCGCCAGTTCGATCCCTTTGTCTTTGGTAAGTTGCATCACGGCTTTAGTTAGTTGGGAAATCTGACTTTCGAGATAGGGAGTACTTACCTCTTTTACGCTTCTTGATGGATCCGCATACCACTCGTCTTCTCCTTGGGTATGCTTGGATTCTTCCGCCATTTTCTCGATCAAGGCTCGTATTTGGGTCGGCGTTTGGTCGATCAACGAGCCTCCACTTGAAGCATTTATTAATCGTCTTTCCATTGGTGTTAAACCTTCACAAAAATATCGAAATAATTGGTAATCAGAAATACCATGTTGTGGGCATCGGGCACACAATTTTTTAAATCTTTCCCAATATGTATGTAAGGCTTCTTTCTTTCCCTGCTTGATTCCAATGATTTCCCTTCTTAGACTTGAAGCTTTTGTCTCTGGAAAATACTTGTCAAGGAATAACCGTGCAAGACCATTCCATGTTGTGACCGACCCCGGTGGTAGGTCATATAACCATTCTTTAGCCGAGTCTAGCAACGAAAAGGGGAGTGCCCTTAACTTAATTTGGTCTTCCGAGACATCGTGTGGTTTCATTCCCACACACACGACATGAAATTCTTTTAAAAATTTATGTGGGTCCTCATTTTCTACGCCCCGAAATTGAGGTAGTAAATGAATAAGCCCGAATTTTAATTCAAAGTTTGTCATGTGTGGGTAGGTTATGCAGAGAGGTTGTTGGGTAACATCTTGGGTTGTCCATTGGCGAAGTGTTCGCTCAAGAGGTGGATTTTCGGCCATTGGAGTGTGGTTTATTTGAGAGGGGGGTGTATGTGGGGTGTTGTTATCGGATTCGTATTCTGTTTCTGTTTCTGACGAGGAAAGGTCTTTGTAACACCAAGATACTCTTTTTATAAAAATAATAAAAAGGCTAAAATGGTCATTTTACCTTGGAAGGGTAAATTGGTCTTTTGGACAGAAAAGTAATTAGTTTGAAATAATATTTTGAGTTTTGGACTTAAAATGTTATAAAAACGGATTTTTGGTCGTTTTACAAAAAAAGGGTAATTTGGTCATTTGACCATGTGAAGGACCAAATATGAAAAATATTGTTGTTTGTGGCAAATGTATAAAGAATGGAAGTTTTATTGTAATAAAACTTGATTTTGTGGTCAAAGTTCAAGAAAATGAACTTTAGGACTAAAAATGTAAAAATTTGAGGTATAAATAAGAGAGAGTTGACTCTCTCTTTGACTGGCCATTTGTGCAGCAACGGGGATGGGTTTTGAGAGCAAAAACCTGGAAATCTTGAAGGATTGAAGCATGGAATTGGAATCATGGCTTGGAATTGGTGATTCCTTTGTTAATCAAGGTTAGTAAACTTGATTTTAACCAAGTTCTTGAAGTGTTCTTGATTTGGTTTTATAGAAACTGAAATTTGTAAATTTCAGTTATGATTATGTGGTTTAGATAGTTTATTACTTCCATTAAGTCATGCTAAAAGGACTTAGTTCAAGGAAATGGAAGTAGATTGCTATTTATGATGAATTTGAAGTTTTGGGGTTTTGGGACTAAGAACCCTAATTCTTCATATTGATTGATTTAGTTGTTTTGAATGGTTGAAAACCTTGTTAAAGTATAAGGTTTTAGCCTAGAAACAAACCCCAAACGATTAAGGACTGGATTAAGGACTTAATGGGCCAAAACTGCGTGCTACAGTGCACAAATCGCGACTGATCAGGAGTCTGCCCAGGCGTTGGGCGCAGTGCGCCCAAGATCAGGGCGGGGTGCGCCCAGGCGCAGTGCGCCCATGACTAGGCGGGGTGCGCCCCTCAGGCAGGGACTTCAAAATGCTAACTTTTGCTTGGCTTGTCCGTTTTAGCTCAAACTTGAACCGTAGGCTCGTTATGGTCTGAAAAGTTTGGGAAAATTTTTATATTGAGTTTTCGACCCCTCGGGGGCACTGTAGATCGATACGAATGCCTCGGTGAATAGTAAAATTCACATAAAGATAGTAAACGGAAAGTTTATTATCTAGGCGTTGTTTATAATGGTATTATATTGGACTCTTACGTATTAGAGTCAATTTAGATGATTATTAACCTATTATCATTTGGTATATAAATGAATATATAGGTATGGGACAAAATGGTTGTGGTGCACACAAAGGCAAGAAACAACCGGGATTTAAATGCAGCTAGCATCCAGGTGAGTAATCTCACTGATATCATATATGATATATGATGATTGAACTGTTACAGGTTGAAACAGCTTTGAGGGACGAAAATGACAAGTTTGAAGATATATGAAGATGACAATACCAGATAAGCCGTGAGTCCGTTATAGACAAGAACGGAGCTGTGAGTCAGTCAGTATTAATGGTACGACAAGACCAGCTAAGCCGTGAGTCTTTATTAGACAAGAACGGAACTGTGAGTCGAACCTATATAGACAAGACCGGATAAGCCGTGAGTCATTACGATGACAAGAACGGAGCCGTGAGTCTAGGCAACAGCGGGCTAACCCGTGAGCCAAGGCAACAGCGGGCTAACCCGTGAGCCATAATTAATTCTGGATGCTATACCCAGCTGGTGCGGCCTTCGGGCTATGATATTCTGGTGCGGCCTTCGGGCTATGATATTCTGGTGCGGCCTTCGGGCTATGATATTCTGGTGCGGCCTTCGGGCTATGATATTCTGGTGCGGCCTTCGGGCTATGATATTCTGGTGCGGCCTTCGGGCTATGATATTCTGGTGCGGCATTCGGGCTATGATATTTGGTGCGGCCTTTTGGCTATTATATTGTTACAGGTACATGGTGCGGCCTTATGGCTATGATATCGGGTTATTTAACCCAGCTGGTGCGGCCTTCGGGTTATGATTTATATATTGATAATGTTTTGGTGCAGCTTATATAGCTATGACACAGAGTGCGGCTTAAATAGCCAGGATATACGGTGCGGTCCGATGTGACTAAGAAATATGGGACAGAAATGGTTGTATATGATTATATGTGCAAATAACTGACGTGGCTTGATAATTGCAGGTTATCATGTTATAGTCTGTAAGGCTATAATTTAGGATGTGAAATCCTAAGAGATATTTGGTCAGCCAGTAAGGCTAGGAGTTTGGTTTTGATATCCAAACAGTTATATGAATGTATTTCTAATACTTGTTATTTGCAGATACGATTACTCACTGAGCTTTATAGCTCACGATATTTGTTACTGTCCCTGCAGGTTAGCATGATACTGATAGGGGACAAGATAGAGTCCGTGACTTTGAAGTGGGACTCATAGATGCTGTCAGTAGCAGCCCGGCTTTAAAGGAGACATGGTATTTTATACTCTCCTTGATACACTTGTACCCGTTTTTATTAAAATATACCCCTTTGTTATGGTTTTATGTATTGAAACCTTTATTTAAAATGAAAAATTTTCAGGGGTGTTTTTGTTTTAAAAGTCGGGTGTTACAAGTTGGTATCAGAGCCGTGGTTTAAGTGAACTAGGTGTCTATAGAGTAGATTCCTGGACTTAAACCTTGAGATAGTAGACATGATGCATAGTTAGGTGTATATAGTTGTTATTATACATATATAACCTGACTGTTGCTAACTTCTGACGTATAAGAAGTATGAACTATGAATCTTCTTGGAAGACATTTAGGACGTGAAGCTCTAGGAAATAGATCAGCCCTTTTCGCAAGGCTGCGTGGTATGAGAGCCAAAAAGGGGACGAATAGCAGAAAATCCACATGATGAGCAATATTGGCTGATGTGGTCAGAAAAAGAAATCGGTTGCTCACCCTGATTGATATCAAGGTGAAAGAAAAGTAGCTGAGACTACAAGAAAAGCAGAAAATATTGGTGGACTTCTCAGAAGAAGTTAACACGATTCAGGTCTAGCCTTGAAGGGAAGAGACCAAAGCGAAAAGATGATGTGATGTAAGAAGTGCAGGAAAAGCACTTAGAACATTTTAGAGTTGAGACTCTACCGTTGACAAGATGAAATTACAGAAAATGGGAGCATATCGCTCGAGTTTGTTGTATGGGACGGAAGTGGTTCCAGCGTGGAACTATAGATCACTTCTTTATGAAATACTCACATGCTAAATGTGGAGTAACGGGTGATGAACCCAGGAAAGAAAGAAGAAATGAATGGTTAAAAAGGACCAGTGGTACCTTGAGCATTTCAGCAGATTGTAGAAGAAGCTCGTGAGGAGACTGATATGATCTCCGATATAATTGTTTTGAATATAACTCGTGTATGTTATATTTGATCCAAGAAGCTATGCTTTGGATTGATGACACTGATGTCTTGTTAGAATATTTTATCAATGATTATGGATGAAATTTTGAAAGTAGCTATAGCAGATAGCAAATATGTTCTAGATATTGAACACCTGGAAGGTAGATTGCCTAGGATTTACGGGACCATTTTCCCTATGAATCTGAAGCCGATGACTACCTTTAAAACTGAAGCAATTATGCCTATATATTGGTTAGCAACGAAGTATGCTAACATGAATTGTAGAAACAAGAACATTATGGTTCTTAAATCAGAAATGAAATGGACAAAAATCCATGGTAAATGACCGTTGTTGAGAATACCGGTTATTTTCCTTTGCTTAAACTCGGAAAAGAGTTAGTAAAGGAATGATGTTGTAGATGGCATACGTGGTATTGGCCAAGTTAAATAAAGCAGTGATAGTAGTGTACTACTTTAAATAAATTCTCGGATGTTTCTTTTGAAAAGAACTTCCAGGATTTCTGCCAGATTGGTGAGAAGAGCTTATGATTAAACTGGTCTTGAGAGCCGTTCCTGTTATTTAGGCTCTATATTGATTAGCCTCTGTAGAGATGGCAGAGTGGTAAAACAATTGGAAGAAATTGGTTTTGAATTGGGGTCTCATATGGCCGAATGTGTCATCGTGTGGAGCCCTATCTTGATTGAAAAGAAGAAAGATAAGTTAATGTATATGTACATTGACTAATGAGAATCTGATATTCTTGAAACCAGATCGAATATGAGGTACATTTGTACCAGATACTGGAGTTACTTCACTGAGTTAAGTGATATGTTAAATCCTCCAAGTATGAAAATTTGGATAAAAGAAGTTTCATATTCTTTAGGCATGTAAATAATGCCAGAGATGATAAAGTAAATCCAGTGAAATTGATGATGTGATAAACCTGGAACCGCTTGAGGAATCTGACTAAATTTGTAGTTCCTTGGATTGGCGGTTTATTATAGGATAGTTATAGAAAACTGCTCCTCGATTGCTGTTTAGCTGACTAAAGTTGACTAGAAAAAGTGAAAAGTCTGAGTGGTAGAAAGACCACAAGTATATTTTTAAAGGTTTGGAATAAACCTTGTGTGAAACTCTGATGTTAGCAATGATGCTAAGCAGAGAAGATGGGTTGGATCATTGAAATGTATCCATCTTTGACTGTAGATGCATAATGTTGCAGTAGCAACTATGATTTTGGCATTGAAGCGTTGGAGACACTACTAGTATAGTGTAAAGCTTATCGTTTATACGGATCATAAAAGTTTGAAGTACTTTATTGATCAAAAATAAGCTAAATATGAAATAATAAAGATAGATGGGTTACTTAGAGATTTCGGGTATGAAATCTTGTACCATCTCAGAAAGGTGTATGTGATTATAGATGCCTTGAATTAGAAAGAGTATCTTTTGAAAGGATACAACCACATGCGTGAATGTGGCAAATTGAGTACCCGAGTTGATTCGGGTACCACAGAAAGATGTGTGCACGTCTAAAAATGTGAATAATAAATAAATGATTGAATATTAGCAGAAGTTAGTTGGAAAATCACAGTAGTTTAAAATCCTTGGAAGTTGTGAATGTGGATTCCAAAGCAAGGTGAAACGTGAAAATCATCTTGAAAAGATGTATTTTGTACTAGATATGCAGTATACCCGGAACAATACCAGACTGGATAGGTCGATAAAACCTATGTGTTGGTGGCTGAGACAGAAGAAAGGTATTGAAAGAGGTATGAAAAGTATTTGACTTGTATGTAAAGTAAAGTCAAACCGGTAGAAACGTGCGAAGAAATTGATCCATTGTTGGCCCCAGTAAAGAAATGGGACAACATTGTTATAGACTTTGCGATAAAATCTCTGCAAATACCGTATATTGATGAACAAAGTGACCTGATGATGCAGATTTTAGAGGATATGCTTGAAAATAACATAGCAGACCCTAGTAGAAGATGAGAAAATCGCCTGTTTTTGAGAAAATTTGCAAGAAATAGCAGCTTTCATGCTTGTAGTTTGGTGACTTACATGAAGTATGGTTTGGAATACCGTGTTATCCTCCGATTTATTGGATTGAAGATGTGATAAAACGTTGACTGGATTCTAGATTCTTGCACAAACTGAAGAAAAGACTTGATGAGTACGATCGAATTTGAAGAATGATTAAGAAATTGTAAAACGGTATGTGAATTGCCGAATATAAACCTTTGAAATTCCAAGTAAAGGAATATGGTTGTATGAAAGTAATCTTTTGGAAAGGTTAAATTTGTTTGGGACGATAAGAAAGAAATTATGTAGTAATAATTTCCAATAAATTCCTTATGATGAAATGAGGTAGATAAGTGATTAAGGTACCCGGGACAACTGGAGGAATGATATGAGAACTGTGATATAACCACGAGATACGAAGACTAGTATGGTTAAGTGCTTAGGCAATACAATAGAGATTCCAACATGATGTGGAAGACCGAAAGCGAAACGAGGAAGACAAACCCTCAACTCCTTGTATGATTTCGGGGACGAAATCTTTTGAAGGAGGGGAGAATTTGTAACACCAAGATACTCTTTTTATAAAAATAATAAAAAGGGTAAAATGGTCATTTTACCTTGGAAGGGTAAATTGGTCTTTTGGACAGAAAAGTAATTAGTTTGAAATAATATTTTGAATTTTAGACTTAAAATGTTATAAAAACGGATTTTTGGTCGTTTTACAAAAAAAGGGTAATTTGGTCATTTGACCATGTGAAGGACCAAATATGAAAAATATTATTGTTTGTGGCAAATGTATAAAGAATGGAAGTTTTATTGTAATAAAACTTGATTTTGTGGTCAAAGTTCAAGAAAATGAACTTTAGGACTAAAAATGTAAAAATTTGAGGTATAAATAAGAGAGAGTTGACTCTCTCTTTGACTGGCCATTTGTGCAGCAACGGGGATGGGTTTTGAGAGCAAAAACCTGGAAATCTTGAAGGATTGAAGCATGGAATTGGAATCATGGCTTGGAATTGGTGATTCCTTTGTTAATCAAGGTTAGTAAACTTGATTTTAACCAAGTTCTTGAAGTGTTCTTGATTTGGTTTTATAGAAACTGAAATTTGTAAATTTCAGTTATGATTATGTGGTTTAGATAGTTTATTACTTCCATTAAGTCATGCTAAAAGGACTTAGTTCAAGGAAATGGAAGTAGATTGCTATTTATGATGAATTTGAAGTTTTGGGGTTTTGGGACTAAGAACCCTAATTCTTCATATTGATTGATTTAGTTGTTTTGAATGGTTGAAAACCTTGTTAAAGTATAAGGTTTTAGTCTAGAAACAAACCCCAAACGATTAAGGACTGGATTAAGGACTTAATGGGCCAAAACTGCGTGCTACAGTGCACAAATCGCGACTGATCAGGAGTCTGCCCAGGCGTTGGGCGCAGTGCGCCCAAGATCAGGGCGGGGTGCGCCCAGGCGCAGTGCGCCCATGACTAGGCGGGGTGCGCCCCTCAGGCAGGGACTTCAAAATGCTAACTTTTGCTTGGCTTGTCCGTTTTAGCTCAAACTTGAACCGTAGGCTCGTTATGGTCTGAAAAGTTTGGGAAAATTTTTATATTGAGTTTTCGACCCCTCGGGGGCACTGTAGATCGATACGAATGCCTCGGTGAATAGTAAAATTCACATAAAGATAGTAAACGGAAAGTTTATTATCTAGGCGTTGTTTATAATGGTATTATATTGGACTCTTACGTATTAGAGTCAATTTAGATGATTATTAACCTATTATCATTTGGTATATAAATGAATATATAGGTATGGGACAAAATGGTTGTGGTGCACACAAAGGCAAGAAACAACCGGGATTTAAATGCAGCTAGCATCCAGGTGAGTAATCTCACTGATATCATATATGATATATGATGATTGAACTGTTACAGGTTGAAACAGCTTTGAGGGACGAAAATGACAAGTTTGAAGATATATGAAGATGACAATACCAGATAAGCCGTGAGTCCGTTATAGACAAGAACGGAGCTGTGAGTCAGTCAGTATTAATGGTACGACAAGACCAGCTAAGCCGTGAGTCTTTATTAGACAAGAACGGAACTGTGAGTCGAACCTATATAGACAAGACCGGATAAGCCGTGAGTCATTACGATGACAAGAACGGAGCCGTGAGTCTAGGCAACAGCGGGCTAACCCGTGAGCCAAGGCAACAGCGGGCTAACCCGTGAGCCATAATTAATTCTGGATGCTATACCCAGCTGGTGCGGCCTTCGGGCTATGATATTCTGGTGCGGCCTTCGGGCTATGATATTCTGGTGTGGCCTTCGGGCTATGATATTCTGGTGCGGCCTTCGGGCTATGATATTCTGGTGCGGCCTTCGGGCTATGATATTCTGGTGCGGCCTTCGGGCTATGATATTCTGGTGCGGCCTTCGGGCTATGATATTCTGGTGCGGCCTTCGGGCTATGATATTTGGTGTGGCCTTTTGGCTATGATATTGTTACAGGTACATGCTGCGGCCTTATGGCTATGATATCGGGTTATTTAACCCAGCTGGTGCGGCCTTCGGGCTATGATTTATATATTGATAATGTTTTGGTGCAGCTTATATAGCTATGACACAGAGTGCGGCTTAAATAGCCAGGATATACGGTGCGGTCCGATGTGACTAAGAAATATGGGACAGAAATGGTTGTATATGATTATATGTGCAAATAACTGACGTGGCTTGATAATTGCAGGTTATCATGTTATAGTCTGTAATGCTATAATTTAGGATGTGAAATCCTAAGAGATATTTGGTCAGCCAGTAAGGCTAGGAGTTTGGTTTTGATATCCAAACAGTTATATGAATGTATTTCTAATACTTGTTATTTGCGGATACGATTACTCACTGAGCTTTATAGCTCACGATATTTGTTACTGTCCCTGCAGGTTAGCATGATACTGATAGGGGACAAGATAGAGTCCGTGACTTTGAAGTGGGACTCATAGATGCTGTCAGTAGCAGCCCGGCTTTAAAGGAGACATGGTATTTTATACTCTCCTTGATACACTTGTACCCGTTTTTATTAAAATATACCCCTTTGTTATGGTTTTATGTATTGAAACCTTTGTTTAAAATGAAAAATTTTCAGGGGTGTTTTTGTTTTAAAAGCCGGGTGTTACAGTCTTGCCAAATGTCTATGATAGGAGGGTTTGATGAAGAAGCGGTTTGGGAAGCTTGCTGCTTCTTGCGAAGTTTAGCTTGTTTCCTTAGCCTTTTTGCGGTTTTCTCAATCTCCGAATCAAGTTCAAGAGGAGTACCTGTTTGTGAAGATCTTGGCATAAAATATTAGTAATACCGTGCTCCCCGGCAACGGCGCCAATTTGTTGAGTGTCGTGAGACCAACAAAATAAAAGAGTTGAAATATGGTTTTAAAATGATTTGTTGATTACCAATATTTCGTGATTGCACTACTTGATATAAATACTAACTATGTAGTATAAATGGCAAGCAGGGTCGATCCACAGGGAGCAATGGTCTAATGGATTATACCTTGATTTCACAATATTCAAACTTGTAAAGAAAGTAACAAAGGGGGGGTTTTGATATTCAGTTGGAATATTTTTGTATAATTGACTTGGGACAAATTCTGGTTTTGTACTTTTAGTCATATGATTAGAAATAACAAATAGAATGATGTTTATAACTTTAATCTTTCTAAGTTGGTACTTTGTGTATGTCGAAAGCTCGCACATACACCATTCACCTAATGTATCTTAGTCAAGAGAAGCTCGTTAACTAAGACTAATCTTACTAATCAAATCTAGATAAGATCATAGAATTTGAATGAAAGATTGCATTATGTTTTATGTGAATGTTCCCAACAATGTTCAATACTCCTAAACAAGCGTTGAAGCGTCAAAACATGAGATATGATTTTCACCAATTAAAGATGATTGTCACAAATAACATTTTATAAAACAATTACGGATTTCATAATTTGTATGACTAGATTGACTTATATTTAAGATCAAATGGCCAATATGAAATAAATAAAAACTAAACGCTTGTTAAGTCTCAAAATCATATCACTAGAAAGATATCAAATTAAACATCAAACTATATATTAAATCACAATCATAATCCTTTGTACAAAACCAGAAAATAAGGTTACTAGCCACTCATGACTAGTAAAAGAGAAATAAACTTACAAAATGAAGATAATCCACACTTGAAGTTGCACAAATAACACAAACACAAGTATATTTAGAGAGTGTTCAGAAGATAATGGAATAAGGGATGGTTCTAAGGCTAACCAAACACATCTATTTATACTAAGACACCAAGGGTAAAATGGTAATTTGAACAAGAGCAAACATCATCATTCCAAGACCCACTTCCTTCATCACATGGCCTCAAAATCAGGTTGGATCTGCATCTGGTCGTGTAACATGAGGATGACAGCACAAGAAGGAGTAAACAACTCATAGTGGGCCAAAAAGCAGATCTGGACAGCAATTAAAGTTACACGGCCGTGTAACTTTCTGGGCCAAGATTACACGGTCGTGTAATCCTGCATTTCTCCTGGACTTCCCCTGAGCTGACATGGCATCTTACGTGGCATAACAAGGTTACACGGCTGTGTAACTTCAAGGCATAAAGTTACACGGTCGTGTACTGTACTGTCTTCGGGACGACTTTTTTGTAACTTCTTCGTTTGAGCTCCGTTTCTTCTGAAATTTCTTGTGTAGCCTCCCATTGTCATACAATATAAGATTCACCCTTCAAAAGCACCTGAAAACAACCACAAAGTGTGAAAGTAGATTGCTATTCTTGAAATCCCGAAAAACATGAAAATATGCATAAATGAGAATCAAATGCAAGATAAAAGAAGGATTAAAAGGTATGAAAACATGCCTAAAAATACACTTAACATGAGTCATTAGAGGGATTCACACTTTGGATCCTAATCATCTTTTGCAAGATGTTGTTCATCAGATTCATTAAAGGAGATAATCCTGAGGTACATTATGTTTAAGTTTTTGTAGTTATAATTGTTATGAACTGCATGATCCTAAACTCTGTTCATGGATGTTTATGTGATTTGATCTTGTTAGTCTTCCGCTGCATATGTTTATGTGTTTATGTGATCGAATCCCAACAATTATAAAATATGTTTTTGTAACGTCCAAAATACAGAGTAAAATTTTCGTTTGTAAAACGGTTCAAATATATAAAAACGGGTTGGAAAATAAAACCATTTAGTCCAAACTTGACAATTTAAAAACATTTAAAACTATATTTATCAAAACAGTTATAAACATTATCCAGCAGAAGACATTGAATACCAAAATCTCGGAAACGGTACAATCGCGCGGTGCTCCAAGCTCAATCTAGCGAATACCTGCAAAACAGTTAGGGTGGAAAAGTAAACACAAAGCTTTGTGAGTTCCCTAAAATACCACACGATCCATTCCATTCATGCACATAGTCGCAATCGACATCTAGGAACGACCGGTTATGCATCGTCCTTTCGTCATTAAACTTCCTCGGGTGCCCAGAACAACCGATCATGCATCGTCCTTTTATCATGCAGCAACCCTCAGATTATCAACTCATTCTTTGGACTCTCGGGCTTGCCACGATCCATCCGGCTCACGGCTTGCCCGCTCCGCCATCATTCTTTAGCCACCAGAACAAATCCGATGACGAACATATACAAACATAGAAGCCTACGCATACAGCCTAACCCATCGGGTTCCTATTACCAACCGTACAGTCAAATAACTTAAAGCACGCCCAGTTAAAACACATTACTACACACAGTAATTAATGTTACCCATGCATGCAACTTCACACATAGTATAATGAGAAGACTCACCTGATCGATCTGCCAAGCTAGACAGTACTCCATACACGTGTCCTCAGATTCTGACAACATGAACATCCTAATAAGGATAAACTTCACTTATCAAAATCCTAAACCCTAACAGGATAAACCTCTAAGACCCGTACCCCGAAACCCCCAAGTTTGACCAAAATTCAAACTGGTCAAAAGTCAACGATCATGGTCAAAGTCAAAGTCAACAGTCAAGGTCAAACCGTACATAGCGCCACTATCCCCTAAGGGTAGCGTCGCTATGTGCAAACATTGCGAAAACCCATTTTTTAGAGATAGTGTCGCTATCTCCATAGATAGCGGTGCTACGTTATCTACGTTATTCAGCCAAATTCTTTCCAAAACTCTTGATCCGTTAAGCCAAGGTCTTAAACCTTCCAAGACCCTTCCAAACAGTCACTAGATTCACAAAAATGCTAAATTTCTCATCCAAACATTACCATGCATTCACATGGTTGAGATCAAAGTCCCCAAAAGAGCAAAACCCAACTTAAACACCCAAGGGAGCTTGACTTACTCCCAGTTCAGTCCAAAACTTCCAAAGAAGGCTCAGGGGACATAAAGTTCCAACATTTATCACTCAAACCCTTAAATAACATAACTAAGGGACCAAAATCTAACTAAAACCTTTATAACTACAAGAAGAACACCATAAACACAAAAAAGGAGAAACTTTACTCACAAAAGTCTAGAAACATGAAGCTCTTGATGACTCAAACTTGTAGCACACCACCTAGCACCACCACACACCTTCCTTTCTTTAAGAAATCTTCCAAAAATGACCAAAAGAGCTAAAAGTCATCCAAAGGAGGCTAAGAGGGAGTTTGAGACGTTCATGGAGGCTCAACGGTGACAAAATGATTGCTACCTAGGGTTTTGTGCCCTTAAATACGGCCCAAAACTTGAAATCTAGGGTTTTGGTGCAAAAAACGGCGGATAGCGTCGCTATCATTATGATAGCGGGGCTATCCCGAGAACGTGGTATCCCACTACACCGAACACAATAGTGTCGCTAACCAGGATACATAGCGTCACTAACAAGGAAAACATAACGGTGCTAACCCAGATACATAGCGTCGCTAACCAATCTTTAAGGCAAAAATCAAAACTCAATTCCTTTAAAAATTAAACTTGGTCATTTCGTGAACAGGGTCTTACAGTTTTTTTTCTTGGAAAAATTATTTTTTTGTTTTGCGTAATACTCAGTATAAACATTATCATTATGACCATATTTTTTAGGCAAAATTACATCATAGCCAATCAAACTTTGAACTCTTGGTTTAAAAAGTCACTTTTTTTTTCTTGCATTCCAAGTCACTGAACTTTATTTTAACCTTTTACTATGGTCACTTGACCTTCTGTAATAAGTTACCATGCAACATGTTTTTATTGATGTAACAAAAGCTTGTACTCCATACAACATACATAGAACACGTACAATATTCCAGCCCTACAATTCTTCTTCTCCCTTTCTTTCACTCTAAAGCGCCGACTCCCTCTTTCTATCATTTATTGGCGACTGGAAAACAATATCATCACGTGCGATTTAGTCGATTGCACGTCTCTCTTCCTCCTGTATTTCACGTGCGATTGGAAAACAGACACAAACCCATTGATCATTCCAACGATTCCCCTTATTGACATCTCCAAACCCGAATCAAAACATCATCTTGTTAAAGCTTGTCAAGAGTTTGGTTTCTTCAAGGTCGTTAACCATGGAGTTCCCACGAAGTTCATCAACAAACTCGAGTCGGAAGCCATCAAGTTCTTCTCTTCTCCTCTTTCCGTCAAATAAAATTAGGTCCGGCTGACCCGTTTGGTTATGGAAACAAAAGCATCGGTAGAAACGGAGATGTTGGTTGGGTCGAATATCTTCTTCTCAACCCAAAACCCGAATCCGATTACCAAAGATTTCTCTTTGTTTTTGAAGAAAACCCAAAACTTTTCCGGTAAGAAATCTGCAAACATTAAAAATAAAAAAATTGAAACATTTTTCTTTAAAAAACCGTGATTTAATTTGTTTATTTTTTGTAGGGTCATAGTTAATGATTACATGACAGCAGTGAAAAAGATGGTGTGTGAAATTCTTGAGTTATTAGCGGACGAAATGAAACTGCAGCCAATAAATGTGTTCAGTAAACTGTTGATGGATTAACAGAGCGACTCTGTTTTCCGAGTTAAAGTACAAGTCCTGTGAGATTATTGTTTGAAAGATTGAGTTCTTTCAAACTAGATTCATCAAACCATGAAATTGAATATGATAACCTGTTATTTTGAAAGTGAGGACGAAGGGCATGGGAGTGTTACCGGTTTACCCTTTCATTTTTTAAAGGATGGTGTTTTTATAGGGTTAATAACATAAAAGCCACTATAGTTTGCCCAAAATTACGGTTTAACCACTATATTTTTTTTGTTCTATAAAAACCACTCATATTTTCAAAAAATTCCATATTGACCAATATTCATTTTATTTTATAACTTTTAAGGATTATTTTCATCGAAATATTATGTGAAAAGTTTCATATAGATATTTGAAGCAAATATTGGAACTTCATTGCAGTGAAAATGATACATAAAGTTGTCGACATGTAATTTTGGTCTTCGTAAGTGCAACTTTTCAGCTACGTTGTGAATGCATAGGGTATCCAAGTGAATCAACTAAATTTTGAATGCGACGATGATAAGAAGTGTTACGAGCTAGCGGCATAAAGTCTTGACTTTTATTTGTTATAGTGGTCGCAATGTATCTTTTTGAAAATATGAGTGGTTTTTACGAATTTTTTTGAAAGTATGAGTGGTTTTTTTAGAACAAAAAAAAATATAGTGCTTAAACCGAATTTTGGCCAAACTATGGTGGTTTTTATGTTATTAGCCCTTTTTTATATTGATTTTAATAGTTTGGTGACCTAAACTACTAAAAAGAAACATAAGGGATCTTTTAAATCAAAAGCTGAAAGTTCGATTAGCTAGAGCGTAATTTTGCCTATTTTTTATCTAGATAATGAAATAATTTATCGATATCTTTTTTATATCATCACAATTTAAAACTTTCCTTTATATCAATATTTTTACCTTTATCCTCGATATAAATATGAATTTATCATTGAATCTCTTTTTTATATTGCTATAATACATGTTTTCTAATTTATATTGCTATAAAATAAGTTTTCGTATAATTTAATATTCGACATTTACGCTGTGTTCCCGAGTTTTAGCATGGAGAGAAAAGAAAAGAAAAAAAAATGAGAGAAAAGAATGGAAAGGAAAGGAAATGAAAGTTATATTTTCGTGTTCCCGAGTCGAAAGAAAATTAAAGGAAAGAAACGTTTTATGTGTTCCCGAGTGGAAAGGAAGGGAATGGAAAGTTATAATTAAGTGTTATTTTTACCAGTAATTTCATTTCCTTCCAAATCCTTCCAAATTGGAAGGAAAGTTAGGAGAGAATATTAACCTTCCAATTCCTTTCTTTTCTTTCCACTTCCTTCCGTAAAAAAACTCGGAAACATAAAAACTTTTCTTTTCCTCCCAGTTCCACCCATTTCTCTCCCTTTCTCTCATTAAATGAAACTCGGGAACACAACGTTAACTTAACAAAAAGTATAATAAATTTTATGTTAGTTTCTGTCAAATCTATCCTAGACATTGCCCGATTTCAAATCTAATCACATAGTCAGCAGTACTTTGAATAAATTCTCTTCATCGCACCAATATACACTTCCTAGTTCTCATCTAACTTCCAACCACCTTACACCATCTTGACTTTTGAATTATTGATGTTGGGTTTATGTTATCTTCAGACTTCAACGGTATTAAAACGCCTTATCCATATTTTATAACTATTGCATGAATGCGATACAAAATTAAGAAACATTCATAAGTCAACATCGTAACCAAGACGCATGATTTAACGGAGATATTTTTTGTGCTTTATTAAATGCACAATAGTACCTTATTAATCATTTACACGTATAAAATAATCTGAAATACCTAAACCCCATAATTTTTCGTATTCCTTCTAGAAAGATTTTAGCAACAAGTTGGATGTCATCGGTCAATGACCATCCGTATTTTCAAAGCAATGGACAAACTCGGTCCAATTAACTTTTACAAATGTAATTTAGACAAAAGTCTCATTACATACTATTCAATTATCCTTTAGGTGATTTTTTTTTTCTTTTTACCAATATTGTTCTAAATCTCAACTGTTTTTACCGTTACCCGATCTATCCAACATACCCCTTCATTTTAAAAAGAAATTAAAGTAACCAAATATCATAAAAGAAAACTTTTATACCATGATCATGTACATAAAATGGAATGCACATTCTACTATCACAAACTTTCAACCTTTTGGCATATAACCAACATCCCCACAAGAACACAACCCATCCTTAAAAACATGAAAACATTCAACATCCCTAACACCAATCTCTCTCCTCACAACTTTCGAAATAAACTTCACTAAATCATGACACTTTTCACACATATAAAGATTCTTTGTCACTTTTATAGGCATCCCGGGAGCCGTATTTATCAACCCAAATCCAATCGCCAATCTTTCACTATGCCCACATAAAACCTCATCTTTACAATCAACAACTTCACCTTCTTCCATTTTCTCATAAAATCCATTCAAAACCGCCATTATTTCTTTTTCTTGCGGAAAATTTCGATCACCACTTAAAAACGCGTGAACACTTCCTTTCACTTCCACCCAACTACACCCCGGATCAATTATCACCCCTTTTTCTCTCATAACCCTTTTCAATCTCGCAACTTCATCGAATTTTCCAATATCAGAATAAAAATTACACAAAAGGGAATAATATCCGACACTTTGAATTACTTCATTCATTTCAAAAACACGGCTCGATGCAATTTCCCCTATATCAACCTCGCGATAAATCCGACATGAATTTAACAAAGCTCCCCAAATTGCTATATCCGGTTTTATATTTATATCCATCTTTTTTATAAACAAATAAGCTTCTTCAACCCTCCCGTTACGCCCAAGTAAATCAACCACACACGCGTGATGCTTAACATCAGGGGCAATTTCGTAATTTTCCATCATGGTGTTGAAATACTCCAAACCGTTTTCCACCATTTTTGATTTAGAACAAGCACATAACAAAGAGATAAAAGTAACCCCATCTGGTTTTACTGATTCTTTTTCCATTTTTTTAAATAAATCCATGGCTTCTTGCCCTTTTCCTCTTTGCGCGTACCCATTTAACAATGTGTTCCATGAAGCAATGTCTTTTTCTTGTGAACTGAATTGGTTCCATGCGGTGTCCATTTTTGAACACTTTGTGTACATGTCAAGGAGCGCGTTTGGTAGATATTTTGATCCGGTGAATGCTAGTCCAGTTCTTAATGTGTACGCGTGTACCTCTTTTCCCGCCATTAAAGCTCCTATCTTACCACAAATAGATAGGATTGTAATCAAGGTGACTGAATTCGGGGTTACAGTGAGTATCATTTTTCTAAAGAAAGTAAGAGCTTCAAGGCTTCTATTGTTGATCTTGAGACCAAGTATGATTGATGTCCATGATATCACATTCTTGTTGGGAATTTGTTGAAAGACTTTTATACCCTTGTCAATAAGTTTACACTTGGAATATAGATCGATTAAAGAGTTTGCCACTATGACATATGATATAAGTCCGGTTTTCTTTGCGTACTCGTGTAACTCAATACCTGTATCTATGAAGCCTAATGAAGCACAAGCGGAAATAACACTAGCGAGAGTGATCTCATCGGGGGCAATATGGTCTTTTTTCATGTTTTTGTATACTTCTAGAGCCTTTTCGGGTTGACCGTTGTTCTCGTAACCTGAAATCATTGATGTCCATGATACCATGTCTTTTGTAATAATTCTGGTGAAAATCTTTTCTGCTTCTTCCCAAGATCCAAGACTTGAGTAAAGCTGAATTAATGAGTTATGAATAGAAATATCCTTTCCATATTCATGTTTTGTGGCGTACCCTTGAAGGGTTTTTCCTAATGTTTCATCACCAATGAGTTCACAGGCTGAGATTACACTAGTGATAGTCATCAAATCTGGAACTATGAAGTGATTAAGCATGTCAAGAAACAGTTTTAGCCCTTCCAAACAGTCATCGTTTTCGAAATATCCTGAAATTATTGCGTTCCATGATATGGTGTCCTTTACAGGCATTTTATCGAACACTAAGCGGGCAGTGTAAACGTCCCCACTTTTCACATACAATGTGATTAAAGAATTATTGACATCAGTATCAGATGAAAACCCGAATCTCAATACATGAAGATGTACCTCTCTGCCCCTAGGTAAATCAGGTATGGCCCCACAAGTTCTTAAGACACTAGGAAAAGTATATACATCCGGTCGAAGCCCAGCCCACAACATGCGATGATATAGATTCAAAGCTTCGTCAAAGTACCCAGCTTTAGCATACCCACCAATTAAAACATTCCAAGAAAATATATTTCTCTCAGACATTTTACCGAACACATACCATGCCTCAACCAAATTACCCAACCTGACAAACATACTTAACAACGCGTTCCCAAGTCTAATACTCAAATGGGTTGTCGAATTCTTTATTAAAAAGTACACTTGACGCCCTTCAGGTTCTGCTCGTTTCCGTTCGCAGAGGTCGATTACTGAGATGTAAGTTTCTTCTTCGACCGAAAGTCGGAGTTTTATCATTGCGTTTAGCTGTATTAGAGCTTCTCCGAGGTTCCCACGGAGACAAAGAGCGCATATGACGGAATTGGGGTCTCTAGTGTCGATGGAATCAGTGCTGACGACGGATATTTCATGCTTCTTTTTTAGGGATAGTGTACATCTACGTGATGAAACTAAGAAAGTAATGGTTTTGGACATTTGGTGATAGTGAGAAGTGTTTGAGAGCTCGGAATGGCATGAAGCAACCGTTGGAGTTTTAGCAGAGACCGCCATTTGAGCAGTACTGCATACCAGAACTTGAGAGTTTCGAGTAATAGATATTCGGTTGTATGCGGCGTCGTTTCATTTAGCGTATGTTCCTGGCTCCGACGTGTGTTAATTGTGTAGAGGTTAGGATATTTCGTCCAATACGTCGTTTAATTAATTGTGTTTCTGGTTTGGACCGGAAATTATTTTTTATGTACTTTCTAGTTAAACAACTCTGTTTAATTAGATAATAATACTTCAATTAGTAGCCTTATACAAATCCAAAATTCAAACTAATACTATATGGTTTAGTTCTTGGTTTAAGGTTAGAGTATTTGGTAGTCATTAGTTTCAATAAGAACTCCTAAGTATCCGGAAATGCAACTAGTTTATAGTCTATAAGGAGTTGGAAATGTGTTATTTTGGTTTTATTTTATCAAGTTTGGAGCCAAAGTGCTTCTAGCCTAATTGTATTAGGAATTGGAAAAATTTTCTCTCAAACAATAGGTTGGAAGTTCAAGTTTCATTTGAGACAAAAATATAGTTTAGATATAGATTAGAAGTTGTGTGTGTGAGTTTGTCATCTACAAGAAACTAAAAAAAAAACCTATTTTGGAGGAATTGGATTTTCCAATTATATAAGGCCGTGCAGTATGGCGTGCGAGGGGGACTGTGAGGTGGTGTGAGCCCACGGGGAACACCACCCCCTCATGTGATGACCCTACAAAACCAATCCCACGAGAGGCCATGAGCTCGTGCGATGAAATAGTTAGGGTGGTTAAGTTCTTGTACCATATGCATCATCGCTTGTATCAAATATGAGGACCAGTGAGGGGTGAGGCATTTCCAAGGGTGCTGATGTGACAGGGAAAATGTGAGGGGAGTGAGAGCCCACACCGGATAGCCTAAGGAGTCTTGATTTAGCATTCCATCTATTGTGGGCGAGCTAAACATGGCATGTGTGCATAGTTTGCACATAATATGCCTTTGGAAGTGCTCGAGTTGTGACAGGAAATGCTTAACTTGACACTTGCATTCCTAATGTGTATATGTTCCTCATAACTCCTTAAAAGGTATTGTTTTCATCGAGAAAATGATCATAACATAGACAAACTTTCCTTGTTGCACAACCCTAATATGATATAGTGACGTTAATATGTTATGGTTATACCTATACACCAACTATCTTCCAATTGTGTAATACATAACATTTTAGTAATGCCACGGACGATAGCACTAGTATACACGTCCTTCGCCACTATGGTTAGTTGATTATGCTATCTTTTTGGTTGTTCAACATAAAATACCATCATGGCGAATCTTAGTTTGGTTCATCATGATTCCCTTTGTTTATTTGATGTTTTACATCAACCATAAGGCATAGATTGCCAACCTTCTCTACTTGATAATTTTATCCCTCAATTTAGAATAAAACCTAAGACAAGTGTCACTACACTTGAGCATTTCCATATGTGTTTATTAAGAATTGGTTGATGAGAGGGCCCAAAAACATCTCTCTTATTAGATAGGGACAAGTCCTTTTGACTACTTACACCTCGTCACATGCTTCATTTTGCAACAAAACATATCTCGTATCACCATCGTAGAGATTATGACAATATCTTGGGTCAAGGTACATCATTATTCATGTTAAGATAATAGGCATCTAAGGTCTAAGGACAATATGATGTATATGGTTAATTATAACTCTTTGATAGAGATTGATGAAGTAATTTCAACGACGGGCTTTCTCCAACATTTACTCGTAGCAAATGCCAGTGGTTTGGTGGAACTATTTTCCACATCCATTTTATGGATATCACACAATCTTTCACAATAGCTTTTAAAATTTTTTGGCGATCTCATGACAATAAATTGCTATAGACTTTTAGAATTAAATTAGTTCATTCATGGATACTTAAACATACAAAAAAGAAAATTAACTCAAACAAAATAAGTAGTTTCATTTAACTCTTAAATCAAAATATACTTCATAGTGTTCATGATACGATTTCGAATTTATCAATCTAGTTGTACTAATTTTAATCAGACAAAAAAGCATTACTATACTACAAGAAATTTGGATGTTTACCCACACATATTTATGTGTGGATAGAAGTATGTTATATGTTTGTAGTTGTCTTTAGCTACACATAAATTACGTGCCCTCACGTGTTGCCTCATTCTTGTAAATTAAGATAATTACCAACACATCGATTATGTGTAGGTATCTATGCAGTCAATCGCGCGAGATCTCGCCGAGATAGCGTTTCGCGGGGTTAGGCCGAGATAGAAATCAAAATCTCGGTTAGTAATCTCGCCAGTGAGAATCTCACCGATAATGTCCGAGATTTGCCGAGATTTAGGAGCCCGAGATAGCGATATTGTCCGAGATTTGCCCGAGATAGCGGTAATGTCCGAGATTTGCCGAGATTTAGGAGATTTAGGAGCCCGATATAGCGATATTGCGCGGGATCGTTATAGAGATTTGCCGAGACACGTTGACACTTTTCATATTAGAATACTATCTATATTTTATGTGATATTTTATGCAACTTTTTGTGATATTAATTCTACGTATTATTAATAGTCTAAAAGTAACAAAAAAAAACCCCGCTATACCACCGCTATACCACCGCGATAAACGCTAAATCGAATCTCGCTAGGTGACCGCTATAAGGTTTATGGCCGAGATAATTGCATAAAGTAGGTTACACACACACACACACACACACACACACACACATATATATATATATATATATATATATATATATATATATATATATATATATATATATATATATATATATATATATATATATATATATATATATATATATATATGGCTAAAACTAGTAAGTAGGCATGAGTAGAAGTACTATAATTTGTTTGGGTGTCCAATGACATGTTATTGATGATGTGGACTATAACTGATCGTGTATCAAATTACGTAGCATGTCCTTAATAAATGTAGGTTTACACAAGTCACAAAATATGTGTATGTAAAAGTTCAAAGATTTGTAGTTATCAATTTCGATTTGTGTAGGAAAAAACATAAGTGTATTGCTAAAAATATAGCTATGTGTGTAGGCAAGATATATGTGGGTGATAATGTTCAAATATGTACAAACAAATACAATATACACGGGTGTAAATAGGAACGTATGTGACCAAAATACTATTTTTAATTGAGTTTGTTTTAACATAATAATTGAAACAACAAAATGAAAATACCAATAGTAAAAATGAAAATACTTAAACTAACAGTATAAAATACTAAAAAAAATTAAATATTCTTTCTATATAATCAGACATATCAATATTTTCATGACACTCATCATAAGACAGTCCAGACTAAGTGTGGTAACACTCAGATCATGTATCACTACCACTCAATATTTTCATGAAACTCACAATAGGACTGACCAAAATGAGTGTGATTGCACTGATATGTATTACCTTGCTATCATGATGATGATGTACTTAGAGGATGCATGATATTATTCTCAAGAAGCTTATCTTCCATGATTGCATGTTTTCCTTCCAACGTTTCAATTTTATCCACTAATTCATTGTAAGTGGAATGCTTTGAATTTTTAGCAGTACTCATGGTATTACTTCTAATAGCAAGATCATGTCCCCACCCTGATAAAGGAACGGAATTTCATCCAAGTACCTTATCTATAATTGACTTGTCACTCATTGATTCCATACAATGCTCATTTCTCAGCTACATCAATTTCTTCATATCAATGCATAACAGAAGACAAGTAAAATGACTAAAGTATTCACCCCATAATGTATATTTGGTGATATACATAAACATTTAAACTTACATATTTTGCAACCACATCTGTAGATCTCCAACTTGGTTGTAAACATAATGTCAGGTTTACTTGTTGTTAAATATAGTAGGGAACCAATCCTTCCCCTGTATAAAGAATGATTGATATATTTGCCATCAGGATCAGCCTAGATCATGAGAGAAGTGGACATTTGGGTTTTTGCAAGCTTATAGTCTTGGAATAAATACTTCTTCAGGAGTTTAGCAACGTAGTAGTTACTTTGATTGATGAGAATGTCGTCTGAGGATTGTATTACCTAGAATTACAAGGAAGAATGTAATATCATCAATCATGTTTATTTCAAAATTGCTAGCCATGCTTGCACCAAATTCTTCACAAAGCTTATCATTTGTGGATATAAAGATAGTATCATCAACATAGACTTCGCCAGAATAATATCATATCCAATCTTTTTATAGACTAGTGTGTTTTCAATAGCTCCTCTCTTATATGATTCTCCACAAGATACATTGACAATGTATCATACAAGGCTCTAGGAGCTTGCTTGAGACCATAAACTGCCTTATCTAGTCTATAAAAATGGTTTTGATAGTATTCTAACATAGACTGTATTCCTTTATTTTAGAAATTTTCATTTATAACTCAGAACTATGTTAACCTAGTCATTCTAACATCGTTTAATATGTTTTTGACATACAACTGTACTTCTGAACTATACGCGGTCATACACCTAATATCTCTTATAATAGAGACAATTTATCATGTGGTTCAAGAAAAATCCATGTATTCAACCACATTCAGACCACCACAACTCTTTAACTTATCTTTTAAATACTACAACTCATAAATATTTTAAATTAATGATACATACTTGGTTAATTGAAATATACTTTTCAACTTATCTTTTAAATACCAAAACTAAAAAGGCTTTTGAATTAATGATACTAAATTGGTTAACTGAAATGAAAAAAGTAACATTTCTTTCATTATTAAAACATGCATATGATACTTAGATTACATCGAGATAGAAGACAAACATATAACAAGCTACATCGTCAATCCTTTCTGGAAAGCAAAAACTAATTCTTTTAGAAACTACGGTCATGAATCATGCAGCCATAACAAGTAGACCTGACAAACGTGTCGTGTCGTGTCGATTTCGTGTCGTGTCAAAACATTAAACGGGTTGAAATTGCTCGACCCTAACCCAACCTGTTTAATAATCGTGTCGTGTCGTGTCGTGTCAACCCGTTTATTTTCGTGTCGATTTCGTGTCGAGTTTCGGGTTTGGGGTTTAGACCTTGTAAATATATCATGTCACTTTCGAGTTGAAACACTAAGTATGTTGAAAGAATTGGAGTTTGAGGCGAAAAGGAAAACATGAAAAACTAGTAGTAGAAGCATTCACACTTAGTTTATAGAGCAACATTAAAATATTAGGAGTCGGGGAGATGAATGACGAGGTTGCGAGGAGGAGAGAGAGGCCGTGTGAAACTGTGCAGTATGAGTGAGAAAGTTGAAAAGTGAAAATGAATTCATGACCTAGGTGGCTAAACGACTTCCACATTATAAAACACGTCAATAAGAAGTTTTTCTTTTAAATATGGTATTGGTTTTTTGACCTGTCCAATTTACATAAGAATTAGAAAAACTTGAATATAAATAAACGGGTCATTTTCGAGTCATATTCGAGTTGAAAGTTTCAACCCTGACCTTACCCATTTAATTATCGTGTCGTGTCGTGTCAACCCGTTTAATTAAACGGGTTGAAATCTCTTACCCAAACCCGTTTATTTCGTGTCGGGTTCATGTCGGGTTGTCGTGTCGTGTCAGGTTTTGCCACCTCTAATAACAAGTTATTATAGTCTTAATGGAATTTAAATATTTGGTCAAGTGGTAAAGATGTCATCTTCCCTCCTTGAGGTTGAGGGTTCAAGTCTCGCAAGAGACATAGGTGGAACTAGGAGTAGCTAGAAGTCTGATATATTTGTTGTTCTAAAAATTTTGAACTTCTTTGTTATTTTACTTACTACAACTAAATATTTTTTAATCAATAGTACTTAATTGGATAACTTTTCAATTTATCTTTTAGATACTACAACTCAAAAGACTTTTATTGATTAATTAAAATATGATATTAATATTAGTGTTGATTAGTGTTAATGGTATTTAATTTTTGATAATTTTATCTACTATAATTCAACGTGTTATTTAACTATTAGTACTTAGTTAAATTATTTCATATATATGATGTTAATTTTAGATGTGATTTAAGTTAATTATATGTACCTCTCATAAACATAAAACATATTTTTTTTTTTGAAACGGCAAACGATTGTATTAATAAAAAAACACCGAATCAGTATTTACAAACACCAAAGACGCCTAGTGAGATGCAAGGCTAAGTAAAAGATTCAACTCGCCAATCTAACTATACACAAGAGAGAGGAGCAAGATTCCATTTCAACCAATCCATCTTACTATTGTTACTCCTGTGCTTAATCCAAATAAAATGTTGGATTTGATCTGGTCTTAGACGCACCAAGGAGACGGGTTGGAACGACCGAAAATTCTTTCATTTCAGGCCTTCCAAATCCACCATAACGCACCAAAAACAATGCTCCAAAGCAACCTCCTTTTTTTCGGTCATCCCCCCAATTGGCCAATGAGATCATCAGCTCCTCTATGTTTGAAAACCCAGTTAGTTGTACTTCACGCCATCGACTTAAGTTCTCATATACCTCTCTTGCAAAACTGCATTCCATCAACACATGGTCTCGACTTTCGGTTCCCCAATTATAGAAATCGCAAGCTAAAGACGGTAAATTGATGCCCCTACTACTCAACACCTCCTTAGTTGGAATGCCCCCTAGTTTGACCTTCCAAATGAAAGAAAGCACCTTATATGGGATTTCTTTCAACCACTTTACACCTTCGACCCCACTGATGCTTAAATTGATTTGTACAAGTTTTTCTCTTAATGTCTTCATTGTGTATTTACTGTCTGTCACCAAATAAACATCTCCAGTTTTCTGTGTCGTTCTTTATTGAAAATCTGATTATGATCAAGACCGTATTTAGCAAGATCTTTTCCTGTTTTAGCAATATTACTCCAGACTCCTCTATAGTGTTTATCATAAAGTTTATTATTTCTTGCTAATTATGTATACCACTGATCATTTGACTCCACAGTGATGATGGATCTTTTTTCAATATCCACCACCACTTGATCATCAGTCCAATGTTAAGAGTTCGTAATGATCCTAGCCCGAGCACACCTTGTTCCTTTGGAGCTACCACCTTATCCCATAAGATCCAACATATATTTCGTTTCTCCTCATTACCACCCTATATGCACCTTCTCCTTATTTGTTCAAGCTATTCTAAGACCCCCAGCTTTAAAAAGTGATAGGTAATATGTGGGTAAGTTTCCAAGAACCGCTTTGACGAGTGTCACCCTACCCCCGCACGACAATGTTCTAGCTTTCCACACGGATAACTTGGATTTAAATATGTCAATTATGGGTTTCTAATTCTTATTAAGATTCATATTGGCACCCACAGAAACTCCAAGGTACTTGAATAAGAGGGATCCCGCCTCGCACCCAAGAATATTAGCACATCTAGCAATGTCACCCAAGGGAGTCCACATACCATACACTTTAGACTTAAAGAAATTCACTTTCAATCCGGATGCCACATGAAAGCATCTAAGAATTCTGGAAAGGTTTTTCATATTTTCTTGTGACCACTCGCCCACAAACAATGCATCATCCGCATAAAAATATGAGATAATGATCGACTAGTGTTTGGAATATCGACACCTTTATAGATACCCTTGCTCCGAGTGATCAAAAGAGCGATGTTAAGACCCTCCATGGTTATTGTAATGAGAAAGGGTGAGATGATATCGCCTTGTCTCACACCCCTTGAGATGTCAAACTCGATCGTTGGTGTCCCATTGACTACCACCGATGCTCTTGAAGATCGAAGGCAACCGTAGATCCACATACGTCATTTACCACCGAAACCCATTTGCATAAGTACAGAATCCAAGTAACCCCTATTAATCGAGTCAAAATGGCTAAAAATTCTATTAAATTTCACGAAAATCGAGTAAGATACAAGAGACTTAAAAATATATTAAAAGGATATAATAGTTGCTTCAAGTTAAAAATCAAATCAAAAGAATATATGTTATGGACCAATGATACAACTTGTAAACCTTTTAGGCCTTATCCATAATTCTGAGCAAAACAATTATCAAATTAAGTTTACACTAAAATAAAAGAGTAAACACATTTAATATGTAGCAGACTTAAAAGTTAAAACCCAAAAAACAATGTTCCATTTTGTGGCACAAAGCCAGGCCAGACAGATGCTGCATATGCAAGGCTTCCAAAAAGTGATAATTGGGCCCACAAAGCTGGTCTACAACTTGATTGGGCCTTTACAGGTCTACCGTCTACACCAGTTTGACTTGATGACTTCTACTTGTGATTTTGACCAAGTTTTACTATTAAGACGTTATCCACAACACATGTTTATAAATTATAAGGTTTGCAATATATCAATTACATTTAAATTTTTTATAATGAAATTGGGCTAGATGTGACCATGGTTTAATTCAAAGCCGTTTTAGCTAAAATCAAAATCGAAACCGCAAAAATTCGACAAAAATTAACTATGTTTGGATTTTTCAGGTTCCATTGTTTCTTCATTTGTCTAAACCAGAACAAATTTTGATGTTTTGGTTTTTCACAATTTTATATACATAAAACTGTTGATTATCAAAGATCAAGTTTCAAAGAAGATGAAGATCATAGAGGCTAGGGTTTTGAGAGAAACTTATAATCTATGAAAGTTTAGTTATGTCATATTACAAAGAAAAGAACCTATATATACTTAGGGCTAACAATGCTAGTGGGCTAAATAAGGCCCAAACACACACAAACTTATTAGGCTAACATCCCCTCTCAAACTCACAATGCGACAGTTATAAGCATTGAGAGTTTGTCACACAAGAAACGAAATCGAGAACCAGACAATGCCTTCATAAACATATCAGCAATCTGTAGGGTTGATGGAACATGTGGCAAAGTAATGGTCCCAAGTTGAAGATGATGACGAGTGAAATGGCAATCAATTTCTATATGTTTTGTCCTTTCATGAAAAACTGAATTCTTGGCAATCTGTATTGCACTGTTGTTGTCACAGTGCAAGGGAGTAGGATGAGAAGCGTCAACTCCCATATCAGCAAGAAGCCAACGTAGCCAAACAATCTCACAAGTGGTGACAGCCATAGCTCGATACTCAGCTTCAGTAGAGGACCGAGAGACAACATCTTATTTCTTACTCTTCCATGAAATCAATGAGTCTCCACGAAAGATGCAAAAACCAGTGGTGGATTTTCGATCATGAGGATCGCTATCCCAATCAGCATCGCTATAGGCACACAACTTGAGTGAGGATGTGGAAGGAAACACAAGGGTTTGGAATTGAGTGCCCCGAAGATATCTCAAGATACGAAGAACAGCTCCCCAATGAACAGTAGTAGGAGCGGTAACAAACTGGCTAACCACATGAACTGCATGAGATATGTCTGGTCGAATAACAGTAAGATAAACCAGACTTCCCACAATAGTTCGATATAGGCTTGGATCTAACAAGGGGACACCGTCTGTTGGAGAATACCTGGCATTAGTCTCCGGGGGAGTATCAACTGTCCTGTTGTCTGAGAGACGAGCACGTTCAAATAGGTCAGAAATATACTTTGTCTGAGATAAAAGATAACCTTTTGAAGATTGTGCAACTTCAATCCCTAAGAAATAACGTAGCAATCCCAAGTCTTTCATAGCAAAGCGGTAAGTCAAATCATGCTTCAAAGATTCTATACCATCATGATCATCACCAGTAATAATCATGTCATCAACATATAAGGATAGGAGAATCCGACCTGCATTCGTGCATCTAACGAATAACGCTGAATCATGATTACTAGGAGTAAAACCGAGAGAAGTAATCACAGTAGAGAATTTCTCAAACCAAGCACGAGGGGCTTGTTTGAGACCATACAAGGCTTTCTTAAGCCGACAAACTTCACTTGGTTGGTGAGCAATCCCTGGAGGAGGAGACATGTAAACTTCCTCATGAAGTTCACCGTTCAAGAATGCATTTTTGACATCCATTTGGAATATCTTCCATTGACGAATAGAGGAAACTGCGATCAGAGTGCGGACAGTAGTCATTTTTGCTACTGGGGCAAAAGTCTCCTCATAATCCATACCATATTGTTGCGAGTATCCTTTTGCAACCAACCTTGCCTTATATCTTTCAATTGAGCCATCAGACTTGGTTTTGATCTTATATACCCAACGACAACCAATCGTACGTTTTCCATGAGGAAGCTGTACCAGATCCCACGTATGAGTTTGATAAAGAGCTGTAAGCTCTTCCGCCATAGCATTCTGCCAACAAGAATCAGAAACAGCTTATTTGTAAGACTCTGGTTCAGAAAGCCGATGTATATTTGCAATAAAAGATGCAAATGTTGGCGAATAAGAAGAATATACAAAATCTGGCAGTTTAGTAGTCTTATGAGTACGTACAGGTCTCGATGGTGGTGAAGATGGTGGTGAATGATTTTCTTGAGCGACAACAGGAGTGGGAGCAGTTGCATACTGAGCAGGAGGGTTGTCTGGAGCTATGGAAGCATCATCAACTGGGGCCCTAGATGTAGTGTCATCACTATCAATGGTAAAAGGATCAATATTTTGAAGTTCTGACCGAGTCATGTTGTGAGACTGTACAGGAATAGCATAGTAAGGAATGTGCTCCAAAAAGGTAACATGTCGAGAGACATACAATTTCTGACTCGCCGGGTCATAACACCGATATCCTTTCTGACCAATACCATATCCCAAGAATACACAAAGGGCCGACTTTGGAGACAACTTTTTTCGTTCTACATGAGGTCGTAAGACAAAGCAGGTGCACCCAAATACCCGTAAAGATGAATAATCAGGTAATTGACCATACAACTTTTCATAAGGAGACATTCCAGAGTTGTGGCGAGTATGGATGCGATTAATCACATAGGCAGCAGTAAGAATAGCTTCTCCCCAAAAGACACTAGGAACATCAGAAGATAATAACAAAGACCGTGCCGTTTCTACAAGGTGTCGATGTTTCCGTTCTGCTATACCATTCTGTTGAGGAGTATCAGTACATGATGATTGGTGAACAGTCCCATCAGATGCTAGTAACTGAGTAAAATCAGTAGAAGTATATTCCCCTCTTAAATCACACCGGAAGCATTTTATGACAGCGGAGTGTTGGGTCTTCACAAGAGCTCTGAAATTGTTATAAATGACAAAGAAATCTGACCTGCGCTTCATAAGATAAACCCATGTATAACGAGTATAATCATCAATGAACGAAACATAATAAGGCGATCCTCATTTGGAGGTTATTGGGGAAGGACCCCACACATCAGAATGCACAAGATCAAAAGGAGCAAACGAACGAGTGACACTATTATTAAAAGGTAAGGCAGAGAACTTTGCCAGTTTACAACCACAACAATCAGAAATGTCAACATTGTTCAAACGACCTAACACACTAGTAGAGGATAAAAACTGTAAACGTGAAGCTGAAACATGACCCAAACGAGAGTGCCAAAGATAAAAATTTGAAGATGAATGACTTAAACGAAAAGACGACAAATCAACACTAGAGGCCGCAATATCAGAAACTTGGAGCTGCTCCAAAACATAAAGCTCCCCAAGTTTACGGCTGATCCCAGTCACCCTCCGAGACTGTGGGTCCTGTACACAACAAAGAGAATCAGAAAAGAAGACCCAATAACCAGATTTACACAACTGACTGACCGAAACAAGATTCAAAGCAAGTGTGGGAATATAATAGACATTAGTGAGAGAGATATGGGGGTAACAACAGGACCAATACCTTCAACTGGCATAAGTGTAGCACTAGCTGACATAACAGAAACATGAGGACTAGCTGATAACGAAGAAAAGGATGACAAATGTGGTGACATATGATGAGATGCACCATAATCCAATATCCATAAGGATGAAGGAATACCTGAAGGACTAGATGCTGATAGACCTATGTGAGACATAGATGTTGACATGGCAGTAGGATTGGAAGCAATGAACTGGCGAAATTGCTCAAAAACCTATGGATCCAAAGCTGATGGTGGTGTCATATTGAAATCGTTCTCTGTAGAAGGTACAGTAGCAGCAGCAGTGAACTGTGGAGGACGAAATGGTGGAAATGATGGACGTTGTTGAAACTGTCCAGGAGGCCTGTTGAACTGTGGAAGCTGAAACTGTCCAGATGGTCTTGTTTGGTTTTGATAATTTCCCTTCCCCAACAGCAATGGACATTGAGACTTCCAATGATTTTTCTTTTTACAAAATGCACACTCATCAAATGCAACTTTCGGCTTAAACTGTCCAGATGGTCTTGTTTGGTTTTGAACAGCAAAGACAGTAGGAGTGGCTACTGCCTTAGACCCTTTGTCTGATTGGGACTTGATACGGGTTTCCTCGGCAATCAACTCATGAACAATTGAATCAACCGTGGGAAGAGGAGTACGATGAAGAATTGTCCCACGTAAGCCTTCAAAATCTGACCTTAATGCCATCAAAAATTGGACCAATCTCTGCTCTTCCCTTCTGGCAATGTAAGGCTTGAAAGCCTTTAAATCTGCAGACTCAGTCAGAGCTAATTGATCCCACAAATCAGACATAGAAGCGTAAAAATCCTGAATACTTAGACTGTTTTGTTGGAAGGCTCGGATATCAAATTCTAGTTGATACTGTTTTGCAAAATTAGATTGAGTATACAGTCTTTCCAAATGATCCCAAACTTCTTTTGCTGTATCATACTTTGCCAACTGTGTGCCAATTGACTGAATGACAGAATTATTAATCCATGTAATAATTTTGGAATTATCAGTCTCCCAAGAGTCCAATAAAATAGCAAAATTTGCAGCCTTGTCATCTGTTGGTTTTCCCTTTAGACCTGTAACAATCCCCCACATAGCCTTGCCCCGTAAAAAATTCTTCATTACATAACTCCAATACGCATAGTTTTTACCGTCAAGTTGTGTACTAATGGACTGAAGAGAGTCATCTCTTGGAGCCATAATATCAACAAACAGTCGAGCAAATGTTCCAAAATCGTCCTTATGTAGATGAACAAACAAGCCAATAATAGCAGCAACAATTAAAACCCTCAAAATCAAACAATCAACCCAGAATATCAGCTTTTCAAGAAAACAGCAGCAACCCAAAATATTAAGCCCTCAAAATCGAGTCAGAAAACCAAACTCGTTCGAACAAACAAACTAACAATAAAAATAACATTCTTGAAATCGACCAAATCAAGCCGAAAATACCAATCGGAACACATAAACGGAGTTCGATCCGCGCATCGTCGTGCCTGCTACAAAACCCCTTAACAATCTAGCTCTGATACCATGTTGATTATCAAAGATCAAGTTTCAAAGAAGATGAAGATCATAGAGGCTAGGGTTTTGAGAGAAACTTATAATCTATGAAAGTTTAGTTATGTCATATTACAAAGAAAAGAACCTATATATACTTAGGGCTAACAATGCTAGTGAGCTAAATAAGGCCCAAACACACACAAACTTATTAGGCTAACAAAAACAACAAAAATAATAATACAAATAGAGGTGCACAAAAAAACCGGTTTTTTAAATAACCGAAAATAATAACCGAACCGGTTTTTTTAATAACCGGTTTTTTAATAACCGAACCGGTTTTTTAACCGAACCGGTTTTTTAGCCGGTTTTTTATCTGAAACCGAACCGGTTTAAAAACCGAAAAAAACCGGTTTTTCTTCCGGTTAACCGAACCGAACCGGTTTAAAAATCGAAAAAAACCGGTTTGAAACTCAATCTCGTTTAAAAAAAAACCGGTCAAAACCGGACCGGTTATAACCGAAACCGGTTTTTAAAAAAACCGGTTTTTAAAAAACCGGTTTTTAAATAACCGAAACCGGTTTTTAACCGGCTTTTGTGCACCTCTAAATACAAATGATCCATTCTAATTAGTAATTACAGGAAAGTATACATTTCCCCAACTCATACAAACTATAAACTAAATAATAAATATGCATCACTCACGAGTGTCTATAGTTTATGACTTTATTCATCAACATCGTCAATACCCCCACAATCAATCTCCCTCAATTTCAACACCACAAACAACACGATCCCACACACAAATCCCAACGCAGCACTCGATCCAGTCAACGAGACCGCCGCACAAACCAGCATTACAAACGACTCTTCTTTCGTATTCATATCCTTCGACGCCATTGCCAATTCTATTCCGGCAAACAAAAGCAACGCCCCCAAAATCCCCACCGGAAACTGGTTCAAAATTCTTACAAACGAATTTCCAAACAATAGTCCGAGCACCAGCTTCCCTGCTCCTAACAGAACCACCGATGCTCCAGTACGACCGCCGAATCGGTACTGACCGGCTAACCCACCTGCCCCGTGACATACCGGCATCGCTCCGAACCAACACCCAACTAGATTCATTAGTCCCACACTCACTGATACGGCGGTCACTGATGCTTCATGCTCCGGGAATAAATCGTTTGACAATTTACAGACTGCGATCACGGAGTTTAAAACGGAGAGTGGAATTTGAGGCACCGCTCCCCGGAGAAATCCGATTTTCATGTCGTCCCAGGTGATTTTCAAAACGTGGAACTTCGATGGACCAAATTGCAAGTCGTTGAAAATTGAAGGGTCTATAATGAAACATAATATTATTCCGATCAGAAATACGATCAGAGCAGCAGGGATGGATGAAAGTATCTGAAGCCTCCGACGGACGCGACGTTTTCCGGGGACCGGTTCGGTGTTTTCATAGGTTTCACCTGAGCCGGTGGTGATGATTAGAAAGATAATCGCAGAAAGTGCTACTATAAGTCCGTCGAGGCCGAGCCATGATCGGGCGTCGCCCTGTTTGTTCGCGGCGAAATCCTGATTATACCGAACGTATTTGATGGCCGTGAAGGCGAACGAGAGGCCTTGAGAGAGCTGCACGCCGCGGACTACCGGAAGAGGGATGAATCGATAAAGGAAGGACATGAGACCTGTGGCGCCGAGGAAGAGGAGAACAGAGGCGGTACAGATGCCGGCGGCGGCGATTTGGGAGAGAGTAAGAAGTGGAGCCTCGGAGATGGCGACGGCGGCGATGGATTTCATTGGTTGGACGGGCATCGGGATGCCAAATAGAAGACCGGTGGCGATGTTGTATAAGGCGGTGAAGATGAGAGTGGTGCCGAGGTCGAGGTTGGAAACGAGAGTGAGTGCTAACACAATCGGGATGTAGGTGCCAAGGTCGCCTACTGAGCCGCCGAGTTCTGACCATAAGGTGGTTTTGTGGAGGCTGAGGGAGGAGGTTACGTTGGATGGGATTTGGCGCCACCATTGAGGGCGGTGGCGGAGGAGTGGGACGGTGGTAGTTGGCGATTCTTCATCCATGTTTGCCGGTGACTGATTTTCCCCCTAAACTGGAGGCAGGTAGTAGGTACTATGCTAGGCGTTTATAGTGACACTCGCACAAATGATCCTTGGAATATTCCGTAAGTAACAACTATTATCGCTCAAGTTTCAAAACTCACAAGTATAACCCTCTCAAAGAAAAAACAATTCATGATGAGTATTTAAAATTGGAAGTGTTAGTTTACAGCAAAGTCAAAAAGTTAAATTAATTTTATAAAACATAATTAATTACTATTATTTCAAATGTTATAATTATGCAAACGATCATATACACAAGCCATATTTACCCTGTAAATTATACATAGAGAACGTAAAGATCTTATTTCTTTACATGAATGGGTGAAGTATATAAATAATAATTTTTGTTGAGCCTATTTTGGTTGGCCATATATACGAAGGGGTAGAATAGAACTTAAAGATGGTTAACGATTAGAAGCAAGCACAGATAAAGAGCTCCTGCGTCGTATCAAGAGTCAGATGTCTCTTGAATAACGATTAGGATATAATGAGTGGTGCCTCTAATATTTAGGACGCAAGCCCATTACGTGGCATCACGTTAGTTTTGTTGGCAACATTTTTTTTGTTGTTGTTGCAGTCAAGGGGTGGAACGTTGACAACAATTTTTTTTTAATTTAAAAAATCATATTTTAGATAAAAATAAAACATAACATATTTAACAAAAATAATAAAGCACACCAAATAACATTTCATTAAATTAAAAAGACAAATTACATAAAATCCTACGAAATTAAACGTTCCAAATTTTAAACAAAATAACGACGTAGATACTTGAAATAAAAAACCTACAAATTATATTTCTTGCGGATTTGCTTTTTGAGGGTCATCGCGGCTTCGTAATACGCCCCGGTGAGGTGACTCACGTCTTGCAAAAACATTTGCATTTCCTCTAGCCGGGTGTTTTCTTGCCCTTGATTATCCAACGACGTGCGCAAACCTTTAAACTCGCCGTGCATTTGTGCATATTGTTCCATTCGAGAACCCGCGGAAGAACTTGATGATGTCGCCTTCCTTTTCGTTTTGCCCGGTCCCGACCCATCGGACGTGGAGGCGGTGATGGTTCCACTTCTTCAAATTCTTCAACATTATCGTTAAAGTCGACGCCGATATGACCATTTGAAGAAACGTGATACGAGCCCGACTCGGATGTTTTGCTTCTTTTGGACCCCGAACCACCACCAAATTCCAACTTAAAGATTTGTTCCCATTTTTTGCTATGACGAACAACATTCCAAGCGTGTGGAAATTTAAACAGCTTGACGTTGTCGTCTCAGTATATATAGTTGGCTTTCTCCAAAATACTTGATTCACTTTCTCCACTTTTCCATTGATTCACCAAGTTAATGTAAATGACGTTGAAACTTATAACACATTTTTTCATGCTGTTCCATTTCGTGTTGCATTGATCTTTGTTGCGGTATAGCTTGCATTGCTTCATGCCTTTGCGAGAACGTTTCGTCACACGAAACCAAAACCTATCACGTTGTTGATTTTTTCCCGTACTCGGATCCTCGGATACATCGACCCATGCACGAGCTAACTCCGTTTCTTCTTGAACCGTCCATACACCGCTTGCTCTTCTTTGCGAAGGTTGGGGCTCATCGGGTTCGGATGACGAGTCTGAATTTTCCACCGCTTGCTCGTTTTGGGGCTTTTCGGGCTCAGGATCGGTTTTGATAGGTGCTTGCTCGGGTGGGCTTCGGGTTTGTTGGAAATTGAAGTTGGAAGATGACGATTGTTGAAACGGATTAAAGCTTTGTTGGAAAATTCGTTGTGGTATTATCCCGAATTGCGGATAAAATGGTGAACCGCTCAACATCGGGTTAGGCGAATACATTGGGCCTACTCGAATTGTGGCCGATACGGTGGCGGAGATGACGGATCGTACCCAAAAAGATTTGGGTTGTTTTGCGGATTGTTTGAGGGATTGTTGGAAGCCATCTTTTGAAAAAAATTGAGGTCAATAGGTGTGCAAGTGTGTGTAAAAATGTGTTGAAGATATGTATATATATAAAGTAAAAATGAAGTGGATTTGAAAAAAAAGTAAATATTTTTTTTAAAATGAACGTTGTCAACGGTCAAGCCACCAAACCAACCCAATATCCCGATGAGAGAGAAACGGCAAAAACTAGCCACTAAACTCTTGCCGCTCGTCCATGCCGCACTCGGGGGGCGGTGTTGCCGCCGGCATGGAGTGCCATGTCGGATGCCTCCGGCAAAAAATAAGCCCACTCCGTGCAACCTTATTATATATCCTTCTAACATTGTATCGCATCTTCTTTTTTTTATCGTTGAATCGATGTTTTGTAATAGAAAATATATGGGGGAATTAATCGTATTTTTAACTAAGAATGAAAATCAACGTTTGTATTACTAATTTGCAATATATATATATATATATATATATATATATATATATATATATATATATATATATATATATATATATATATATATATATATATATATATATATATATATATATATATATATATATATATAGAGAGAGAGTTAGGATCAAATGTGGATCACAAATATTGTGTGATCGTATGAGCAATTTTAAGCTATTAGATTAAAAGAATGAGCGGTTAAGATTATGATGGCATGATGGTAATTAATTCAAAAAAATAATTATTATTTTTAATTAAAAAATTCAGTAAGGGTAAATTAGTCAAATGTACCGATAACCAATTTTGGGAAGTGCATATATTTAGGGATACGTAATTACTAGTCTTGCATGGTCGTAGTATCCATTCTTATCACTTTTATCAGTCTTTTTCTTTACAATCAGAAATAATTCTTTAAGAATGTGTTGATTGATAAATGTTTTGAAAATAGTAAACCACTTTCTCATCAGACATGATATCAATACGTAATTTCTAAACACGTTTGTTTGTATTATTTCAGAATATAGGTTGAAATACTTAGATACTAATTAAACAATGTCACGACATTGTTGAAAAATAACAAACATTATGATATTTCATGTGTAAGAATGGAACAAATAACTTTTTAAAGAATAAAAAGGTTGTGTTCTTCCAAAATCGAGTACAAGCCTGATCGATATAAAAGAATTGATACATTCTGCAAAAAAGTCATACATTCTGAAAGAATTATTGAATAATAAAAAACATTGTATTCTTCCTCAATCATGTATGGGTCTAATCCATTCTGAAAGAATTTGTTGCTGCTGCTGATGCATTTTGAAAGAATTTGTAGCCTTCTGAAAGAATTCTTCAATAATAAAAAATCATTGTATTCTTCCTCAATCATGTATAACTTTGATCCATTGTGGAAGAATTTGCTGCTGATACATTCTAAAAGAATTTGCTGATGATACAAGTTAGAATCAACGGTCAAATGTGGTTTCCGTCTTTCATTCTTAAAGAATTATAGAGGTGTTTATATAGCTACAGAAAACAAATCATTGTTACAATATCCTAGAAGGTAATTTAGATGTCAAAATCATCATAAAAGAAAAAAAAGAAAGGGGAAAAAGTAGAAAACGATCAAATATCATGATCGGCTATAATACTTTCTTTCCTTTAATATTCCAAAAGCAATCTACACATAACCAAATTCTTAAAGAATTTTGATGTATTACCACATCAAACTAAATTTTGGTATAAGTCTAGCCCGAAATCCAGAGTCAGAACATGAGGATTAAAACTAAAGGATTGAAAAACAAAACGTTAACAAAAACATATACATTTTAGTTTGGCCAAAATAAAAAATTGAAAGTGTTTCATGAATGCCAAAAATTTGATGTGTTAAAGAAAATGTGTTGTCATCATCAAGTAAAACAAAATTAGAAAAAGAAATACAACCAGTATTCCCAATTTTCCTTCATGCGGACTAGCTTTCACATAAGTACTACTCGATGGATGAAAAATACGCATAAGTTTTTTTTATCTCCAATTCAGAATCAAAAGTAGAAGAAAACAAATTGAGTTGGTATTATTTTTGTGGCTGAAAATGAGTTAAAAAGGGCCCCATTGAACATGAAAAACCCAATTGGTGCCGCTGCATATTGGTGAAAGATATTGAAAATCCGACTCCTTGCGATTACAAAAAACGGGTTTGGCGTTTACGAGAGCGAGAAATCCGTCATATGCAACCCTAAGAACTACAGAAAAAATTAAAATTACCTCATTGAGAAATCCGTCAAACGACAGCGATGGTGCACAATTCCAGCAATGGCGGACGTTGGCTACTTGGCGGACAACGTTAAACTTCAGCGGCGGTGGTTGTCTGTCGATTGCATAAGCAGACTATCTGTCGATTGTAGAAGTCGGCTCCTCGATGGCTCGATTGAGAAGGCGGAAGTGGGAAATGAGAACCAACGGTGGGGTTTAGGGTTATAGAAATATATTGATTAATTACCATAAATATAGGCTGGGTAATTAATTAGTTACCAATATTTCAGGGAATTATTATTATATAATAATTAATTAAATTAATAAAATTCCATTATTACCCTTATTAAATGATTGGTCCAGAATTTATCACACATTCACACAATATTTAGTCTCCACATATGAACATATATATATATATATATATATATATATATATATATATATATATATATATATATATATATATATATATATATATATATATATATATATATATATATATATATATATTGAAAGGCAACTTTTATAAAAAAACAAAAAACAAAGGGCAAAACCCAGCAAGAAGCTAAGTGGCCCCATACACCGACCACCAACAAGAACACCCAAAAAACACCCAAAAACACACAGACACCACACAACACCACCTACACCCCTAAACAATCCAAATGAACAACCACCTAAAACCCATCACTTACAAACCTGATAAAAATGAAAACCCGAAATTATCTCCTAAAAAAACTAGAGTTATTAACCCTTGTCTTTTCCGCTTTTCCTCGAGAAACCACAAAAATCACCATTTTCCTCCATTTGTTGCAAAATCCCTAGGGTAATGAAAGAATTTTCTGAAATTTCCAAAGTCGACGCCACTCCGTTGTTCCCACCTACGACATTATTTACATTCTTCCGCCTCAATTGACTCCTTGTGATCCTGTGGAAATAAGAACCCGAATTGACATCTACACATTT